>VMDO01003943.1:0-133708 GCA_007922755.1 Pedetes capensis
GAAGAAGTACAACCAGAGTGCTCCTTGGAAGCAAAAATGGCCAAACTGCGTCTTACATATTTTGGACATGTAGTCAGGAGAGAACAATCCCTGGAGAAGGACATCATGTTTGGAAGAGTGGCAGGTCAACGGAAAAGAGGAAAACCCTCCACCAGATGGATTGACACAGTGTCTGCAACAATGGGCTTAAACATAAATACGATTGTCTGCCTGGCACAGAATTGGCAAGTGTTTCGATCTGCTGTACATAGGGTCGCTATGAGTCGGACTCGTCTCGACGGCACCTAACAACAACAACCCTTACCCTTTGCCTGCAGCCATAGCACTGTGGTGTCTGATCCTATCAGATCTCGGGAGCTAAGCAGGGTTGATCCTGGTTAGTGCTTGGATGGGAGACCATCTGGCAATACCAGGTGCTGTAGGCATGGGAAAAGGATCTGGCAACCCACTCCCAAAATTCAATCCACCATTGAAAACCCTATAAATAGCAGAGAAGCACTGACAATAGTGTTTCACCTGTTGTATGTAGGGTCGCTATGAGTTGGACGCCAACTCAAGCACGCCTAATAACAACAACAACCCTTACCACTTGTAGCATTTGATATGCAGAGAACTGTGCTTCCCCCATTATGTAAAGCCTGATATTACTTGCTACTCTGAGAGGGGCTGAAGAGCCCTCCATTCCCCATCTCTGCACTCTTGCTGTCACATGTTAGATGTTGGCTTCCTTCTGTTTCCCATCAAATCTGCTGCTTACAACACCTCTAACTGACACTGTGCAGTGGTGTCTGATATTGTACATCCTTACCCTTATTTTCTGATCATTGCAAAGCTTACAGTGATAAAAAAGGAATTTATGGATATTTAAGAAGCATCTTTTAACTTTTACTTTTTAAATTGTAAATTAACAAATATCTCCTTAAGTAAGATGAGGCATACTTTATCAACTATCGATATTTTCAGGGAACTGGTTATTTTATATACTTATCCATTTTTAAAGGTTTAATGTTTATCTTTTTCTCATGAACTTGTTACGTTTATTTACTTTGATCTCCTTTAGGAATAGATCAAGATGTGATTAAGGCTGGGCACAGTAGCACACGCCTGTAATCCCAGCGGCTTGGGAGGCGGAGGCAAGAGGATCGCAAGTTTGAGACCAGAGGCAGTCTGCATAATTTAGCAAGACCCTGTCTCAAAAAGTAAAAAAGAAAATGGGCTGAGGGGTGCAGCTCCATGGTACAGCATTTGCACAGCATGCAAATGCGAGGCCCTGGGTTCAACCCTCTGTACCAAAAAAAAAAAAAAAAAAAAAAAAAGATGTGATTAAGAACAACCATGCATACCTCAGAGGAGTATAAGTTAGTTTCTACTTTACCTAGAAAACAAGAGACTGGCTCGTTGTCTTGTCAAGCTCTCTGGCTTTAGACAGGCACCTCATTGTTCTGGTTGCGTAATGCCTTGAGCCCTAGCCCTTCTGCAAACCCACGTCCTCTACAATTTGCGTTCACCATAGCATACATCAATACACGTTGAACACTTTGAAATTAAAAATTCGCTAAGGCCTGTATCCAACAATGGGAAACTGACCGAAATTCTTATGTAATAACAAATCATCATGTGGGGTGATAATAAGAGGTTTGTATTTCAGCCTTACATGAAAACACATACCTCACTCTTAGAAAAGGCCTCAGACATTCACCAACAGCTATCAGATTCTTGGGATTCCGGGTTTGCACAGCTGCCCTGGATATCCTGGCTTCTACCCCTAATTGGACCCTTAGTCATCCTTTTATTAGTGTTATCCTTTGAACCTTGTGTATTTTGCTGTTTCCAAGTTTTTCTATAGGAATATATGCACACCTTCACCAACCAGTCACTGAATTCTTTATGGCAGGATACCAACCACTCCTCAGAGGACATGATCTTCCCCCATACCAAGACATCCTGCCTTCATCCACCCCCTACTGGCCCCCTCTTCCATAAATGATGCCCCTTTTCAGCTGGACGTAGTTACAAAAGATGATGACCTGCACCCAATCAACCTAAAACAAGCCCACTGAAATGTTAGGCAGGACTTGCTACAAAATGATACCTTCCTATAATGTGGTGTCTTCTTCTATCCATTATGCCCCAGTCCTCAAAAAGCCCACCAGAAAAGCCCACCAAAACCTAACTCAAAATCTGCTCCAGGGCCTGGCAACTGATGACAATGTCCTTTTCCCTCTTCCAGCCCATCAGAACCCTCCAGGCACCCAATTCCTACCTATCCTGATGTGACATGTCAATCACCCCTTCCCCCTTCCACCTCAAGCCCATAAATGACTCCCCTTTCCTCTTCCGATTGCTGCTCTCTCCTTTGTTTGAGATGGCCCTGGCAGCTTCTCTGAAATAAAGGTCTGTTAAAGTTTATGGGTTTTCAGTTTTTTACCTAACACTCAATTGACACCAAATATGCTGAGAACAAAAGGTACAAACATTACAGAGAAATTTCGTGAATTTCATTCTAAGGTTTGGATGATTTTTCAACATTATAGGTCAGCAGTCATTTATTTGTATGTCATAAAACCTGGAAAAGTGATCATTTACAGGTATGGTTAAACTCTCTTGCTATAATAAAAATCTATTTTAGTATTTTAAAAGTGAAAATAAAAGACTTTTGTTTCTTGTTACTCACTTGGTATTTTGTGCCTAGTGTTTATACAGTGTATGAAATATTTATAAACCAGAGAATAACTAAGGGAAACTCAGAAGCTAAGTTCAAAAGTCACATGTGGGGTGGCTTACGTGACAGAAATACTTTCTAAACAAGATCTACTTTATATATTTAATGCCTTACATTTTTATAATACTATACAATGTTCAAAGCATTTCTGTATAATTCATTTCAATTGATCTTTGGGATTTTTCGTCTAATTCTCAGGTAATAAAACTAAGACTTAGAGGGTTTAAAGGCAAACATACAACTACTTTGTTGTGTAGTTACTAAATTTCAAGCACTGTGATAAGGGTTTTCTGTTTAACATGTAATTTAATACTCACACTGGCTTTAGGACATAGTTTTAGTAGTAGTATTACTCTTACTTTACAGCTGTTTAGCTAATAAATATCAGGGCAATTTTAACCCAGGCATTTGGAGTTCAAAACACTTTCACATACATTCTATTTCTCAGGGCATACTGAATAGGATTTTTTTCCCTTTATTTTTCTTTTTTCACTTTATCATCTTTCTTATCTCTTTTGCCACTAATTCTGAGAGTTAAAAACACAAAACATAACCCTACTGTTAGGATTGGGATTCATGTTTACTTCTGCTAATAATAATAATTATAATGCCAATGGGCAAATTCTCCCAACAACTTACTAGATCCAAGGCAGCGGCCAGGATGGAAGCATCAGGAATTGTCCCTGGCTCACAGCAGTTTAACAGAAATTGAAAGCGTTTCATGCCTTGTCGGATTGCTCCAAGATTCACCACATTTTTGCTTTTTCCACCATCTTGGTTAGGAGAGAAATGGTCATCGAAACTGTGGCAACCTGTAGGGGTTGTGCCATTATGGAAGAATAAGAGAGAGAATGAAATGGATAACAAATTTAAAAAGAACTTCAAAGATATGCAGTGTATTTTCTGTAGTGTTGGCCTGAAAACCTTCTCCCCTACTCCTCCTTCCTTTCTGTCAAATGTGTGATTTTAACTCATACTGATTTGGGGGGAACTGATGACATATGGTACATGATCATGCAGGGTTTTACCTAACCATGTAAATCAGATCTCTCTAATATGGGGGGAAAGCTCTTGGTATATTCAAAATGTTCCTTCTTGTGATCAACAACTAACTTCTGTTTTGATGGAAAATACACTCACTATACAATTCCAAGTCTTTTACAATATGTCGCTATCAAGGACAGCATTATGAAAAATGCAAAAAGCAAAAAGTTTTTCAATTACAATGCAAAGAATCACTGACTATTGGAGTTATACAGGACTTTAGTAGTTGGTTATTTACAGAATTTCCTAATATGGCTGTGCATCAGAATTACTTGGAAAGTCCTAAATCTTATCCAGGTTTTCAGAATTAAAACTTCTGGAAAGGAAGTATAAGAATTCATACTTGTAAAATCTCCCAGTTGATTCTTAGGCAGCCTGACCTTGCACTGTGGGCAGAGGTTTGGAATCTTCTGATCTCTATTGCCCTATACTTAGGCTTCCTATAAATGAGAATCAGTCTGGAGTTTCTTAATATGCAAAATGTCATGTTCTATTGCTAGAAATTTTTATTCCATAGGGGTGGGAGGGGTAGGTATATTTTTAACAAATATCCCACATGGTTTTGATGCATAATGTCTGAGTCTCAATGTTGAGGTAGAACAATACAAAAGATTGATTTTTCATTTTTTTTTTATAAAACCCAAGACACATTTTTTTAAAAAAACAAAGAAATTCTATTTTATGAACTTAACCTGGGCTACTTAATCCCTCCCCCCCGCCTCTCTCTTTCTCTTCCCCCTTACCGCTTTAGTTTTTGAGACACGTCTTAATATGTTGTCCCAGGTTGGTCATGAACTGGTGGATTCCTGTGATCCACCTGCCTCAGCCTCCTAAGTGCTGGGCTTATAGTTGCATGCCACCATGTCTAGCTTTATGATTTATTTATTTATTTATTTATTTATTTATTTATTTATTTATTTTCAGTACTGGGGGTTAAACCTAGGACCTCATAAATTCCAGGCAAGCATTTCACCATTTAGCTGGACTCCCTATCACCTTTTCTTCCTTTCTTTCTCCTTTCCTTTCCTTTTCCTCCCCCCTCCCATTATTCTTTCCTTCTTCCTTCCTTCCTTCCTTCCTCCCTCTCTTTTTTCCTGCTTTCCTTTGTTCCTTCCTTCTTTCCTTACTTCCCTCCCTTCTTTTTCCTTCCTTCCTTCCTTTCTTTCTCTTTCTTTCTTTCTCTTTTTTCTTTCTTTCTTTTTTCTTTCTTTCTTTCTTCCTTCCTTTCTTTTTTCCTATCTTTTCCTTTCTCTCCCTCTCTCTCTCTCTCTCTCTCTCTCTCTCCCTCTTTCTTCTCTTTACTTAGAGGTTGAACCCAGGGCCTTGCACATACTTTGCAAGTGCTCTACTACTGGGCTGTACCCTCAACCCATTTTTAAATTTTTTAAAAAGTTTTTGAGTCAGGGTCTCACTAAGTTATTCAGGCTGTCTCTACCCTTGAACTTGCAATCCTCCTGTCTTTCAAGTCCCTGGGATTACAATTAGGCAACACTACACCTGACCTTTTTTTGTTTGTTTGTTTTTGAGACAGAGTTGTGATAAATTACACAGGCCACCTCTGGCCTTGAACCTGCTATCAATACCTGGGATTACAGGTCTGTGCCAATGTGCCTGGCTTTTTCCCTCCAGTTTTGGGGGGTGGGGGTGTTGAGGTCTTGCTATATAGCCCAGGATGCCTCAAACTCTATTTCTTCCTGCCTCAGTCTCCTGAGTGCTGGGATTGCAGGTGTGCACCACCACGCAGTTTACCCAGTTTTAATTTTTAATATAAGGTTATAATGTTCATTGTAGCTTCTGAAATCAATCCATAGCCTTTCTTATGATTCTAAAATGTTCTTTTGACACCCAAGAATATATCCCCAGGGTGAGATTCATTGATTTAAAACATGGCCTAGTTTGTTTTATCATTGTTCATTTGTGATGTTACCATCTCTTTGTTCTCACTGAGAAGTCACAGAGTTGTGAAGAACACCCTGTCTCTCCACCTGACTGCCCTACTTCTCTTCCTGCGCATTCAGCATTACGGGCGGCTTTTGTAGCAACAGCTCTCAACTGAAGAGCCCTCTGCACAAGGGTGTCACCACTGGAGGCTGCAGGATGGTGAATAATCTGCCTTTATTAATAAAGCACTAATATTTGCAAATTTGTTTTTAAAAACCAAATCTACAATTAGAGTTCCCCCTCTCATAACCTGAATTTGTAATTAATGAAAGGCAGTATTTTCATTTATGGGCCTGGGTATAACATGGCAGTGTGTCACACACAGGGATATCAGCCTTCAGATCCAGTAGTAAAAAAGGTATGTACCTACTCAGAGAACACTTTCTTTGGGAGCAGTTCAAGCTTAAGGCATAGATGTATTTGGGTTTTATTGATGCCAGATAAAAAAATTATGCTATGGCTTAAAAATAATTACCAAGTTCTAGACTACTACTTTCAAAATACCTCAAGGTCATTGAAGTATTGTCACACATTGCTTAATGATAGGCATATGTCCTGAGAAATGCTTTGGTAGGTGGTTTTGTCTTTGTAGGACTGTTAACAGTGTATTTTCACAAACTGTGATGGCTCCAATGTCAATAGGTAGTGTTATCTTATGGGTTCACTGTGATATATGTGGTCTGTTATGGACTAAAACATTGTTATTCAGTGCATGACTATATGTAGATGTGAAGAAATTTATTTTTAAAATACATTTAAAAACTGTAAAAGTTAGATTTCATAAATATCAAATATGGTAAAATTTTAATCATCACTGCAAATGGGTAATGGCTATTTGGTATCCAATGAACCTCTGTCATTACTTTTTTGTGTATGTTTAAAACTTTTCATAAGCACAAAAAAGGTTCAGAATATAACTAGGGTAAAATTTCCTGCATTTTATTCTTTATGGGTATGTTTCCTTTTCAGATGCAAATATTTCATATTCAAAAATTCCAATTTCAGTATTTTTTTAAAGTTAGTGTAGCATATTTTGTATCAAATGCAAAATGAAGCATCAGGCAAAGAATATGATGGTGGGAAAATTCAAAAGACAAGATCTCAAATGGTACAAGAAAGAAAAGGTATAGACAAGCAAGAAACATTTTTAACATAGGTTTGTTTTCAGATAGCTTCTTTTCAAAAGGCTGCTCCATTTACTCATGTGCATTACTGAAGCTGCCAGAACAGGCAACTTCCTGCTTATTTTTCATAGTTATATGTCACTTCATTATTCCTTTATGTATAGTCCTTTAATAGTTACATATGTCAGGGGATTCTCTTTAGTTTTATGTATTTATTTTTGGGGTAGTGGGGGGTTGAACTCAGGGTCTCACACATGCTAGGCAAGTGCTTTGCCACTGAGCTATACCTGAAGCCCCTTTGTATTTTTTTTGTTTTTTTTCAGTTTTGAGACAAGGTCTTGCTAAATTGTGCAGACTGCCTCTGGCCTCAAATTCACAATCCTCCTACCTCATCCTCCTGAGTCATTGAGATTACAGGTCTGCACCATGGCATCTGGATTATAAAATGTTGATGATGATGATGACAACGATGGTGATTATAAATATTTTTTGTAGTACTAGGGGTTGAATCCAGAGTCTCACACATGCTTTGTAAGAGTTCTAACACTGAGCTTCACTCCCAGCCCAGTTTTTACTTTTTAAAATTTTGAGATAGGAGGGTATGTCTGAGTTACATAGGCTGCCTCTGGCCTCAACTTGTGATCCTCCTGTCTCTACTTCCCGAGTTACTGGAATTACAGGTGTGCACCATAGTGTCCAGCCTTATAAGAGAGATTTTTAAGTTGATGATGAGGATAATGTTGAGAGAGAGAGAAAGGGAGAGAAGAGGGAGGATTAAGTAGCCCAGGTTAAGTTCATAAAACAGAAAGTTAGAAAATCAGGATTCAAGTCCAGACCTACATGCCACAAGCCTGTGGGCTTACCACTATGCCACATTGCATCTCCAAAATACTCAATGTTTTTGTGGAAGGAGTTCAGGATTTCATATCCTGCTAAAGGTACTGATTATGTTAGGAAAACTTAATGAAAAAAACAATTCAATGTTATACATGTTATATTTATTGGTTTTCCCCCATATTTTAATGACAGACTGAATAAAACTGTACCCTTCTGGCATTCCATATTGTAACACTAAAAGACAAGGTACAAGGTAGTTTGCCTATAAAATGTACTCTTCTCTGTCAATTTTTTAATAAATATATATTAAGATATAAGGAGACCTCTTGGCTTTCTTGGCCATAATGATTTTTTAACCTCAATACATTTTAGTTGCATTTATTTAATATTTACTTTTTATGTTGGATTTTTTGAGGTATAACTTACATAAAAAGTATTTATTATAAAGTATTAAATCCAAGAAGAAACAGTTCAAAATCTAGAATTTCTTTAAGCAGCATATCCATGGGGATGATGGCAGAGTTGGGCATATAGGAAATATGCAGTAAATTTGTTGATCAGTTAAAAAATAAACTTTTCTTTAATCAATCTTCTTTCCATAAATTTAGACAAAGTGATTTATGAAATACAGCAATTTTAGTGAATATGAAATCACAGAAGAAAAAGATAGCTGATCTCTAAATGTCACTCCAATTCTGTGAAATGTTCACCAGAAATATTTTTCATTTGTTGAAAAATCTTTTTTTAAAGAACTCCTACTGGTATTTTATCTTAATGAATTTCTGATACTACATTTAAATTGAGAGTAAGAAGTTTGGATATTTGTTTTCTTCAACAACTTTAAACAAAGAAACAAGGACATTATGTAGTTAAAATAAACAGTTGCATAAGGATCATATATACTTGCATACTGATTTCAAAGAATGGAAAGAAAGAAAGAAGGAAGGAAAAAAAGAAAGAAGAAAAGGAGCAAAGTAGAATGGAAATGAAGGAGGAAGAGAGGGAAGGTGGGAGCAAGGAAGGAAGGAAGGGCAAGCAGACTCAGAAAGATGTTCACATGAGCAATGGCAATTGTTGTTGCGAAATACAATGTACTTAAATTAGTGAATAATGGTGGTTTTGGTTTATTTAGAACAAGTGGAGATATGTCTCATCTATAAGAGAGTCCAAAGGAATTATCTAACAGAGTACCTTTTATAATTTTTAACAAGCCAGAGAACATAGGCAAAGAATAGTGATGTACAAGCTATACTCTCTTGACAGTCAAAAGCACATAACATGCTTTGGGCTAAAGACTGAGTTGCATGAAGTTATTCTCCAGTGCATAGAAAAAACCTTAGATGTATGATCACAACACTAATCAAGTGACACCCAGCTAGCATGGCACAAACATGGGGTCCATCTCTGAAATTTAATGAGGAATAGAAAGAGTACAAAACACAGGAAAATGACAAAGCCTTGCTTGGTAGGGAGATTCATGAGGGTTTTTTCTTTTCTTTTTCTTTTTCTTCTTTTTCTTCTTCTTTTTTTTTTGCTAGGGATTGAACGCAGGGTCTTACACACACTAGGCTAGAGCTCTACCACTGAGCCAGGCCCCCAGCCTACAAAGATGTTTGAAGCCGCAGAATAATAAGCTTGATATCTGCTATACTCAAATTCTGTAAGAAATCATTAAATAAATAGGATCATGTTTAAAAGACAGAAGTAACCACAGGAACCACTATAACTTCATGGAGACTACCTCATACTGAATTAAGCTACATTCCCCCTTTTGATAGTTCCAAAGATGTTAGTGTGATAATTTTTGGTAAAGTCGGATGATGTTTTTGTAATGAGATGAGAAAAGTGTCACTGATTACTAGTAAATTAGGTGAGTAAAAACTGTACTCACAAATCGTTAATTTACCAAAGTCAACTACAAGTGTTTCAGATGCTATACCATTGTTAGTTTTTTCTTCTCAATAATAATATAAGCAACTTGAATGGAAACATGAAAATGTATATGGATTTTTATAAGCACAACTGTAAATAAGAAAAGATTCAGAATTCAAGTTGTATTCTGTTTTTTAACTTCCTACCTGGATAAGTGACCAAACTGCTCCCTAAATTAATGAATTAACAAATTTTAATTATTTCTGAAATGAAAACCTCATAATGGGTTTATCAAAGTATATCATGATATTCATTCATGTGAAGAAGAGCTGGCAAAAGTTAATCAATACGAACCATTTATGTGGTGAAAATTTACAGTGTAATTTTAAATTATATTCATACACTTGCTATATATCTGGATCTTAATAGCTATACTGTCTACTACACTGATTATTTTCAAATATGGCATATTGCATTCCATCTGAAGCTCCATATTTTGTAAATAACATTACCTAAGTAGAATATATACAAAATAGGAATCAGAATTTTGGTGGAACTCAAGACACATTCATGTAAGGTAAACAAAAGAAACCAAAGACATTTATCCAAAAGAGATAAAAAGAATAGGAAATGGATAATAGGTGGAAGGAGCACTATCTATGTGTGTGTGAGAGAATGTATGCATATTTGTGTGTGTGCTATTACAGATAGCATAGTTAGGACAAGTGAATCAAGATTATGGATATATTTTCAGATCATACGATAAAATTTTGCAACAGTTAAAGCTGTCTAGCTCTAGAACAAGTTGCTTTGTAAAGCTATACACTCTCCCTCAGCGGAAGTGTGCAGAGGGTGGATGGCCACCTGTTAGGGATGTATGAGCAGAATTCCCAAGTAGATAGGTGGGTGGGTAAGAGGTTCTATTATACTTAGATTTTAGTGAAGGATAAAACAGTAGAGGGGGCTATGTCCCTCTCCCTCTCTCTCTCTCTCTCTCTCTCTCTTTTTTTGGGCAGTGCTTGAGGGTTGAACCTAGGACCTCACAACACTTTGCAAGTGCTCTATCACAAAGCTGTACCTCTAGCCCTCTTTTTATTTTTTATTTTGAGTAGGGTCTTGCAATATTATGCAGGCTGCCTCTGGCCTCAAACTCATGATCCTCCTGCCTTCACCTCCTGAGTTGCTGGAATTACAAGGGTGAGCCACCTTGCCTAGAGAGGCTACCTCTTATTCTTTGCAAATCCAGCACCCACCAGGGAGTGAGGAACATAGTGAGGCTTCCATAAATGTCTGTTTAATCAAACTGATAATAGAAAAGCCGTAGATAATAGTAAAAGACATGTATGAGAAACAATGAAAAGTCATTGGAAATAGAAAATGGTCATTAAAAAAACCCAACAACCTCAAATAGAATTTCAGAGATAAGAAAATTAATCAAAACAATTTTTTTCTATGTGATGAAAGCTGAATGGAATTGTTAGGTTGCATGACATTTACCAAGACGCTTGAAGAAATTCTCTTCCTCTTCTCTGCCATTTTCCATTCCACTCCCTGGCCCACCTTCAGAAAGCTTCACAGCACTGGTGAATTTGACCTGAGAAGAAAAGGAATATCATCAGATACCTAAATTCAAAGGCAAACCTTTGGGTTATACTAACCCTCTATGTAAAAACTAAGTTGTTTAGAATATGAAGATAACTTCATTCTTCTGGTTTCCACATCTGGTTAGTTTAGTCTGTGTGGGTCCTTCCCATGTGCCAAAAAAGATGTAACTGTAACTACAAGTGGAAGGAGGATCTAGGTAGAGATCAAAAGCTGAAAAATCAGGTACCTTGAAAATAATTTAGTGAACAACTGAGATACACTTAGAGTTTAATTCTGATAAAGTCCAAACTCCAACTCACGAATAGCAAGCCATATTCAATTTGTCCTTAATAAACAACACCACAGTTAAGAATCAGACTAAAGCCAATGATAGCCAAAAGAATGTTTCAAAAGCATTTATATGTGTTTTTTTTCTTTCATTCAGTACTAGGGGCGGAACCCAGGGACTCATGCATGCTAGCCAAATGTTCTAACACTGAGATGCACCTCTGGTCCCCTTTTTATTTTTTATTTTGAGACAGGGTCTCGCTAAATTGGACAGGATATCTCTGTCCTTGAACTCATGATCCTCCTGTCTCAGCCTCCTGAGTCACTGGGATTACAGGTATGTGCTAGGGTGCCCTGCTTAATATATATTCTTTTTTTTCCCAGTACTGGGGATTGAATCCAGGGCCTTGCACTTGCCTGCTTTGCAAATGTTGTACCACAGAGCTGCACCCTCAGCCCATTTTTTTTTTTTACTTTTTGAGACAGGGTCTCGCTAAATTACGCAGACTGCCTGTGGTCTCAAACTTGCGATCCTCCTGCCTCTGCCTCCCAAGCCGTTGGGATTGCAGGCGTGTGCCACCGCGCCCAGCTATATATTCTTGATCTTGGCTTTAGGATAACAGTCCTCAAAATGTTCAGCACAGAAAGGAAGCTATCGGCCACACAGACTCTCATACTTGACCAATTTTTTAGCAAGAAAGAATGAGATATAGGAATTATACTGCCTAAATGTTCTGTCATCTGCTGTATTCATTTTATAATTTTAGCATATTAGTTCTAAAACAGAGTAAGTAGAAGTTTATTTCAGTGAGATTGAAGGAAAGAATGCAAGCAAATAATCTGTGTATAAAAAAATCTAACGCATACTGAAAATAGGTGTGCAAGTGACTAGACTGTGAATCATCCACTGGGAAGACTCTCACAGGAAATAGATTTCTCTGAGAATCATAACCTTTTCCATATCAAATGCTGTTGTAATGTGTAACCGCGGTATAAAGAGTACTCAGTGAGAAAAGTCATCCCAAGTTTCTTCATCCTATTCCATAGGAAGGGAATGATTCAGATGATGCCAAAGGTGAGGAAGAAGATGACTGATGTGCGTGTATGCATTTTAATATGTAAAAGAAATCATTATAGAGTTACTGAATCCTTAGAAAGGAGCTTGACATGACAATAATTTTACATGTATGTAAATTTGAAAAATATCTGGGAAATGATACTTCTGCATGTCTTCCTATCTGCATTGTAATTTTATACAATTTATTGCTACTCCTCTCAATTTTTTCCCTTTGTATTATGGCTTATTAAACATTTTAGTTACCACTGCTTCTCTAATTTTCTAAACTTGTTCAACTCCAGAGTTTCTTCAATGCCTCTTTATCTGACCCTTCCTGGTATTTAGCCTTTCTCAGCCCTGACATTTTTCTATCAGAGACTCTAGAGTTCAGCCACACGAATAATGTCCCGTTTACCTTGGAGCTCTGCCTGATGAAAGACAGGCGGTCCACTGAGCTGATGTCCAGGAGGTCCTCTACTCCATCTGCCAGGCCCGAGAGGGAGGATCGTTTCAGCCAGTTTCCTATTTAATAATTTTTAAAAAATTAGACTATTATAGCATTTGCTCCCAAATGGATTAAACAGAAATGCCAGCATGTGCTCAACAAGCAATGTAAGTTACATAGCTTTGATCTAAATAGAAGCAAAAGCAAGTTGATTTTGGTGTACGTGCTTTGAATCAAAATGTTCAGTGTTGGACTATAAAATTGCATGAGTGAATAAGGTCAGAGCAAGAAGCACTTTGCCCTCTCCAGCACATGGAACCACAGGCCATCCACTTATCCTCAACAACCTTCACATATTCCATGAAAGCCTATGCATTTTGCCTATTAAACACCTCTCTCATCTGTCCAGTTCTCTCTGTCTACTCACTCACCCAACCCAAGTGCCCATTTACTTATATCAGGACTACTAGACAGCTGGGAGAAGGGCCTGGCAATCCACTCCCAAGGCAATCCCGAAACAGTCAGCCATTGAAAACCCTATGAGGGTCGCTATGAGTCGGATACCGTCTCGATGGCACCTAACAACAACAACAACAACAACTAGGCAGCTATCCCTCTGGTCTTGCTTATAGACTAATGTTCCTTCCAATATGATTTCCACGCAATGGTTTTTTAGAAAGAAGTTTATATGCTTGTGTATCTCTCTTGTTCAAAAGCCCTCCTTGGCAATCTGGGGCCCTAGAATGAAGAGTTGACCTGACTTGCAAGATCCTATGTGCTCTGGCTCCTGCTATTTTGCAGCCACTCTTCCACTTGTTTCAGTTCTTTTGATTCCTTCCATCTTATTATTTTTGCACCTACTACCACCGGGAGTGCTTTCTTTTTTTTTTCTTCTAAGTATTCTGAAAATCTTAACATCACTGCCTCAACGAAGTCTTCCCTGATTCCTGCCTCCTCTCTCCAAGTGGTCAGGTCTCATTATTGTATGCTTTCATAGTGCTATATTTCCCTCATAAAACTCAGAGTTAGCAACTGTACTTAGTTATATGATTATCTGCTTTAATGACTATGGCTCCTGTTAGATTCTAAGTTCAGCAAAGTCAGAGGGCTGTGTGTTTGTTCACTACTTAATGACTGAAACCTAGCACAGTGTTTTTACACAGTGGAGGCACACAGTTGGAATGTGAGAAATATCTGCGGAAAACAGAGTGAAGAGATGGATGGATGAGACAGTGAGCCTAGGCATTATGACTTGAAAACTTTCCTTCCTTTCTCCCTTCCTGCATTGCTGGTTTGATTACACATTGATTTGATGACATGGCAGGCAATAAGAGAATCCATAAATAAATACGAACATACTTTTACCTATGGGGAGTTTAAGCTTCTTCCGGAGGGAAATTCTGCGGGACCGTGAGCGGGCGCGTCGGTCGGAAGTGGTCCCTGAGTGGGCAGTGGTGCATTCCGAAGTGTCCTGTTCAGACTGGCTACTGGTGTCACTGGCTGCACTCTGGGATTTGAACATCTTGCGCCAGAAATCTTTCCGCCCCAGGTTTCCCCCTTGCATTTGCTCATCGCTGCAAGTAAGTAGATAGGGTTAAATGTCTGACAACACATGTGAATTCTCAATTTCTCTCAATCTCCTGCCAGTGATATTTAGGCAAATCATGCAGAACGGTCTTTGGTGGGGTGGGTGTAGGAAGAGTGGGAGTCAGAGTGGAAAGAGAGAGCAAGGTTGACTCTGAGCTCTTCTTGAAAACAGTCATGTCTCAGTTCTCATGTGTAGGTGGTCATTTTTTTTCAACTTTAATAAAAATACTAAATATTGTCACAGGTCTTCACCTGCAGTATGAGTCATAATAGCAGAAGCACTTAAAATGTCAGTAAATATTCAACTTTTTAAAAAGCTCCCTGGGGCTTGTGTACTACTGTTCTTTGCCTCCCACACCTAATCCTGGTACAGTATCACCCACACACTAAATAAAATCACACAAAAAAATTTAAATAAGCAAATGAACAAATGAGTAAAATGTGATCACCATGTCCAGGAAATATATCATTCTATAACAAATAAGTCAAAGAAAGTTAAGTAGAGTTTAAAAGTAAAAAATAAGCCCAACTCAAAAGGACAAATAGGAACAATTTCAAGAGGATTTTGACTAGGGCAAGTGGCCAGTAACATGCAGAAGTTAACCTCACTAAAAATTATAATGATAGAAAAAATCCCCCTGAAATGAAATTTGTATTTTCATTTCTTAAATTGGCATAGATTAAGGGGAGGAGGGAGAGAATTCAATGTCAGTATTATATAGCCATTGGTGAGATAAGAATGGTTCAGTCTTTCTGGAAGGTTACTTGATAATATCTTTTTCAAAACCCATATCAATACCCTTGTCAGAGAAATTCAATTTCCAGGGAAGTAATCTCAAGGAAGTGATGGGACAGCATATTAAGATGTAGACACAAGGTATTATTGGTCAATGTTGAAAAGTCAGAAACAATTTAAGTGTTTAAGTCTATGGAAATAGTTGAATAAATTATGTGACTTCCATATGGCAATGCCCTCTGCAGTCACTGAAATCTTATTTTAGAAGACTATTGATATGGGCAATATTTATGATACATTGAAAGTTAAAAGGCAGTGATCAAGTGGTTTACATAGGATAATTCCATGTTAATACAAAAAATACACATGTAAGCGTGTATATTGGTGTGAGTTTGTATGTACACAATCTCAAAAATGTACCCATTATAATACACAAAATGTTTGCAGAGGTTATCATTACTGAGTGGTATTTTGACTTTTAAGCTACTTTCCCTTTGTACTTTTCTGTCCTTTGATGTTCATTATCTTGAATATTACCTTAATAGTTTGAAAAGGAAAAGTTATAGAAAATGGTCTAGTAATACACGCTCTAGTGATAAAATTTATTTGTGGGACTTTTGGTAATGATTTGCTTATGAGTTTGGGGATGAGTCCTGAATCAATGCAAAATTTGATAGTGTTGTTTAAAGCAATCTTTTCCTGGAGATATTTATATGGGAATCCAGATTTCTATCTCTCAAAATAACATCAGAATACTAAATATTGTTCAATTCTTATTTTACTCTAGGACATTTGCTTATTAAGTACAGCATACATTTAAACTGGTTTTCTAGAATTGACTTATCAATTACTTATCAAGTGATCACAGTATACACAGCGTTTCTCACCTTCCTCAATAAAATGCTACATTGGTTTTGTTCAGTGGGTATGAGTGAAGCAAGCACATCTAACCACTTTTAGTATATGAGTCAATCTTACTATTATTTAAGGAAGAAGAAGGAGGTGAAAAGGAGAGGTTAGGAAAGAGAAATGGGAGATAGAGGAGGAGCCAGGATCATCCAAAAGGCCCACCCATCTTTCTCAAGTGCTAAACAGATTGTTTGGCATGTTTAGATGGGCCTCTGGGGCCCACTTGGATCACGGGAAAAATTCCATACTTAACATTTTATGACATTCCTCCAAATGGAAGTACTTAGGCAGAGGCATTCTCAAGCTATGTTTTCATTCAAGGAGAATGAACAGACATGTACTAAATGCTGAGAAATTCGATTGTGTATATAGAGCCCCAAGCAAAGAGAATATATTGGAATGTTAAAAATTTAGTCACCAAGCCAGGTGCAGTGGCGCATGCCTGTCATCCCAGTGACTTGGGAAGTGGAGGCAGGAGGATTGCAAGTTCGAGACCAGAGGCAATCTGCATAATTTAGTGAAACCCTGTCTCAAAAAGTAAAAAAGAGGGCTGGGTGTGTAGCTCAGTGGTACAGCACTTGGAATGCATGCAAGTGTGAGGCCCTGGGTTCAAGCCCCCATACCACAAGAAAAAAAAATTAGTCATGAGCTGAGGTTTAGCCCAGTTGGTAGAGTGCTTACTCTGCATGCTAGGAGGCTCAGGGATGGAGCCCCAGCACCTCAAAAACAGGAGAAGGACCTGGCAGCCCACTCCCAAAACAATCCCAAAACATTCAGCTATCTAAAACCCAATCAATAGCAAAGCAGCACTGACACAGTGCCAGGGATGGCGCAGTGTCGGAGAGTGTTTCATTCTCTTGTAGGTAGGGTCACTATGAGTCATAGCTGACTCAATAGCACCTACCAACTATAACAATGCCATGAAGATAGCCAGTTTTACCTTTAAAATCCAATTTGCCTTTCAGATCATTCTTATTAATCAAGTTGGCTCAACAGTTGCTGATGCTATTTGGAAAAAAGTCTATCCTTTGTTTGGGTAGACATTTTTTTTGTGCATATAAAGCCTTTTAGCTAGTCTTGTGGCTATTCAACCATGAAATGTTGTCTTTTGTGCTCATTTTTTTCTTCCCTTCAAGCGTATGTTTAGATTTTTGCCATGTCCCTAAAGGCCCTATGAAAGAAAAAAACTAAAACTCACTTTTGAAGAGGGAAGTTAAAGAGAACAAAAGCTTAATTTATAACCTAAAAACTCTGTCCTTTCATTGATTGACTGTTCTTCACCCATGCTTAAAAGATATGTTTCAACTCTGAACCAAGCTCCATATTGATAGTAGGGCTATTACAGTAAGCAGAAATTCACACGGTACCTGGATCCATGGACTTGATATGCTCTTTCCTGACCTTTTCTACCCCAAAAGATCAGTCTCTACAATTTTGAAGTGCTATAAAAACTATGTGGGCTTAAAAAAAAGATTAAAAAGGGTGTTCGATAACTGCTTCTCAGCTTTGATTTACCTGACTACAGAGAAAGGAAATCATAATATCCTTGCAGGAAGAACAATCACACTAAGATAGGGTTTAGAGAAACAAAATTGTGTACCTAAAATAATGTACATGCTTTAAATATCGATCAATCCACTTGTGGGTAAATAGTTTTCAAAAGAAGAACAAGTATGAATGAGCTTTGCATAGAACTAGGCCATATATTTAACATCTACAGTAACCTTCACATTTTCTGGAACACTAAAGATACTTCCCCTTTTGCCACTATGGAAAGTGGAGAGAAAGAGATGTCAGAAGACTTTGGAATAGATCTCAGAAGACCACAGGGTAATGGAATAAGCATGTATATTTCAGCTAAAACTGAGTCGTAGAGAAGATTATCTTACTTCATTTTCTTTTTCAGAAAAGTTTCATTGAGCCAACCATTCACCATTTAGAAATTTCACTAAGTCATTTTAAACAAGTAGATGACACTTCATATACACACTATTTTTTGAGATTTATCTGCAGCACTCTGAAGAGTGGGGGAGAGAGGGGTTGGGGAATGCAATCAGGGAGGCTTTCTGTAGCCACAAGCCTGGTTGTGCATCCTTGTCTGCAGAGGTTAGTGCCATTAGGAACAAAAAGGAAAGGGCAAAAGCAAGTCAAAGTTGAAAAGAATGAGAAAAAAACTAATATAAAACCAAATACACACACACACACACACACACACTACAATAAAACAAAACAAAAAACCAAAACCCCAGCAGTTCAGAAAATAAAACTTCTTCCATTGTGAAGTGCCCAGCCCTCTGTATTAAAGACAAAAATCAGTGCTACTTACTGCTCTGGAGTTTGTGAGGGGCGGCCAGACATGAAGCTTCGACATTCCTCAGGAGCACAGGACACCTGGCCTTTATCCACAACACTTCCTGCCTCTGACCTATGCAAATGGTACATTTCACCAATCACAAGATAGTGGGACACCACCTCTTAATAAAAAAAGCAAGTATATAAAGTAAAACATCTATTTTAGATGACCTATATGGCTTGCAAACCTGTCATGAGTCTATGCTATATGGAATTTATACCCTACCATTTGACTCATAACCATGCTGCCTTATTGCTTTCCATTACTACTACTATTGCAAACAGAGTCAAGTAAGATTTTGAATTTAGGAATTTCTCTTAATCTTTGTAAGTGGAATTTAATGTATAATATGTATAAAATAAATGTATGCTTTTACTGAAAGAATAAACAACATGGTACTGCAAACAACAATTTGTCTTTTCCCACATTTAGAATATCACTTACTCAACAGGGTAGCATGGTGTCATTAATTGTTTTTCCTTGCTGGATAAAAATGTAAACTATGTATAATGTTGTTGTTAGGTGCCATCAAGTTGGGGTCTGACTCATAGTGACCCTCATAGGGTTTTCTATGGCTGATTGTTTTGGGATTGCCTTGGGAGTGGACTGCTACGTCCCTTCTCTGGTACTTAGGGTGCTTGGGATCAAACCTGGTTCCTCGGAGAATGCAGAGAAGCACTCTCCCAACTGAGCTTAAACCCCAGCCCTTAAACTATGTGTAGAAGAAACTAAAACAAAGGTAACATTTTACCATGTAAGAGCTATGAAGTGAAGTTTACCTACATGAAAATTTGAGTCAGGTACAGTGGAGCACGCCTGTAATCCCAACAACTTGGGAGGCAGACGCAAAAGGATTGCAAGTTTGAGGCCAAAGACCTGGGTAACTTAGCAAGAGCTTGTCTCAAGATATAGAACTGAAAAGGGGTTGAGCACTTGCAAAGTATACATGAGGCCCTGGCCCTGAGTTCAGCTTACCAGTCTGGGAAAACCAAACAACAACAACAACAACAAAAACACATCAAGAACATGTGGGAGCAAGTGAGCTCTGAGTCATATAGAGGTGGCATTTATTTGATAGTAAGATCATTCCTTTTCTAAGCTTCAGCTGGACCACATCAGGGATACCATTTATACAAGATATAATGTCATACTACAACAGGAACCCTGATGTCATACTACATCAGGAACCACATGGACAGTACAATACAAGATAATATGGTATTGACATGAGGAAAATACCACTATTCAGAGCTCTCAAGCGTCTAACCTTTTACCACCTGCAGGCTTAGTTTCATGCTCATTCTCTTCCACCTTCTTCCCTGGTGCTAACTTTTCGGCACTGTCAAGCAAAGCACTAAGAGCCACTCTCCTGAAGACGTTCCCATGAGCTTCTTTGATAAACTGGACCAGCTGACGTATGTCACAATACAGTCCCTGTTAGAAGGCAAGAAGAAAGTTTGGGTGAGGAAAAGATAGCTATGTAATTAGTTTTCATAAGAGGAGCAGAAGAAAGAAATTCTTCAGGATGAGACAAGCATTGATAACATAAAAGAAAGTCAATTACTATTCTTGAAACCAATGGAATACTCCCTCTACATTGTTCCCACAGAAGAACATTACCAAGGACCTTGGCAGTCATCCTTAGTATGAAAAAGGATGGTTACCACAAGCTTCATATTCAGAAAATTGGCTGTTTCATTAGAAAGACATTAATCTACATTTTTAACTATTGGTTTCCCAAGCTTTAATTTTTCTCTCTTAATTGTGAGTTGTGAAGAGATGCCTGCAAAAAAAAGGGGGGGCCAGCATTTTGTTTAACTATTTCAGTTCATATTTGGCTTCTCCAAATTTTCTGCATTATTGTGACAAAATGTTAAGTTTTCTAAATGCTTCTAACAAAGCCTAGTTTTTAAAAAGACGAATTTTGCTGTACACATTTAGCAAATGATACACATGTAGCAAATGTTGTAGCTGAGTTGAACATGAAATTGACTATGAACTTAAGACCATGGAGTGCTATTAATACCAATCTACTGGAGAATCAATACTAAAGATATATATATATATATATATATGCAGGAATTTTGTTTTGTTTTAGCTACTAAGCTTTTGCCCCCTCTCTTCCATCTTGAAAGAGGCAGTTACTATATTCTTTGCCTTAGGAAATGTTCATGGCAAGGCACAATGCAGAAGTCTAAAACAAAACAAAATAAATCAAAAATACCTTGACAGCTTTGTTTTTCAAAAACCTAAGACAACCGGAAAAATTTTGCCCACAGTCTTGAGAAAAATAGGAGGGCGCTTAAAGATCACATGGAGAGATTGCCCTTTGGGTTTTGTGGGTAGCAAAGCTCTGTGCCCCTCACTCTGCTCTTTGCTCTTCCATGGAAGGGTCAAGACCCCAAAAGGCATAGGTTCCAAACTCTTCAGTGTATGCATAACTCTAAGCATCAGCAAAGAGCATTATATGGAATAACAGCTTCAGACAAATGATTGAGGCCCATGGAAACTCTCCAGGCCCTAAGTGCTACCTAAGACTCTGGCCTTTTTACACTACTTTATGGAATAGAGAAACCCAGGAAAAACTGAAGTTCAACTTGCAGCTACTCTGGTAGGTTTGGAGTTCACAGTCAAGGTTATGATGGTTTAAATAAAATTAAGAAATACAATATTTCTTTTATATATGATGTTGTAGATAAAGACTTATAAGTACTCACATATATTATAATCAACTTGTTCAATTACTTCTTGCCATGACCAAAATGAATGCATACATGGAACCTGTGTTATACTCAAGGTCCAAAAACTTTGTTAGGTTGGCTTTGATCCTCAGCAAGAGTAAATTCCTTTTGGTTTGTGGTTTTATTCTGTTTATCTCAAATGAATCACTTTAATCATTTAAAATAGCTTAAATAATGTCTTTGATTTTGGCAGATGAGTAGATAGTGTTCATATGTGCAAATGGGCAGATTTATGCACAAAAGTCATAGTATCTAACAGATTGGTAGGATAGGAAAATGTTCCTTTGCTTCCCAAAGAGACAGGAATTCATCTATTCATTGAGATTTGTCAGCCTCAATTCACAATTAGCATCCCAAATGGCAATCTCCTAAGTACTAACCTGTTATAGCCTAGTTCCACTCTCCATTATTTGTGGTTTCAATGGTTTACTTAGCAGTTTTTTTAAATGAAAAGTAGTTAAAAGATGACAGCGTTTAATAAAAGAAAACAAACCCAACTTCAACAGCATATTTGCATTAATTTTAAAGGTAAATATGGTTTCAAATAATGCATGGTATATTGTTGTTGTTGTTAGGTGCTATTGAGCCTTGATTCATAGTGACCATCATTAGGTTTTCAGTGGCTGATTGTTTTGGGATTGCCTTGGGAGTGGATTGCCACATCCTTCTCCCATTTAATATTTCATGAATCAACAAAATGCACTCTACCACCTTCTTTCAGAAGGGCTCAAAATACCTTGCCACTATTTCACCAAACACTCCACAATCTCTGAGAAGAAGGAGGAAGATAAGTCAACCTGAGGATAAAATAATGAGGAACAAAGAAAAGTGTTAGTAAGACTCCATTGTGAATTATAGTTTACACTGGGGAAGGTGGATAATTTAATTTTAAGATTGCAGCTTCTCTTCTTCATAGCTATGATGTAAGCACTTTTCTCAGAGCAGAGATGGAGACCTCCTGTAGGAAGAAAAGGAAAGCTTCTCACCAGATTCTCAGGACTGTGCAGTTCATGTGTAGTTGAAGCGCAGCGTGTGATGAGAGACTTAAACATGGCGCTGACAATAATGCCTTCCACATTTTGGGCTGTGGATTTGTTGTCTACTGTGGTGAAATTATTTCCAAATCCAGCTTTGTCTGGAATGCAAAGGCACATATTCAAAGCAATGTTTCCATGAAGCTACACAATCGAAAAGCTGAAGGAAGTAAGCACTTGGCACACAGGAAAGAATGAAGAGCTATCCAAAATACAGAAACAGAGGATTAAACATGCCCTGATTTAATAGACTTGATGTAGATTTGCAAACGAATGAATCATGGTTTCCTTCATGATATTTACTATAACATGGTCAACTACATTTGTGGAGCATTTTGACCAATAAATCTTACCAAAAGAAAACGGATCAACTGTTGATTTCAGGTTTAGAGTCATTTTTAAATAAGGTAATCACTTAAAAAAATCTTGCCAGGCAAGGTGGCTCACACCTGTAATCCCAGTGACTCCAGGATAGAGGCAGGAGGATTGCAGGTTAAAGGCCAGAGGGAGCCTGTATAATTTAGCAAGGCTTTATCCCAAAATAAAAAATAAAAAATGGATTGGGAGTGCAGCCTAATGGTACAGCACTTGCAAAGTATGTGTGAGGCCTTGGGTATCAAGTATACCCTCAAGTATCACTAAATAATAATAATAATAATAATAATAATAATAATAATAATAAAAAGATCTTCCAAACAGCCCCTCAATAAGAAAAAGTTATGATAATTTGAGCCAACTCTTTCAGTGGTAAAGAATATTGACATCTCAGTTGGAACTGTCCCATGTGTCAGAGTGGAATGAGGTGGGGACAACCAGGTGGGCTTGACAATGAGAAAGAAGAGGCAAAGAGTAGCTCTGTGCACACCAGCAGGCACTGGGAAAAAAACTGAGTCCTGCCAACCACTGCCCAGTATTCCCAAAATCTTCATGGGTCTATGGAAAGGGGAAATCTACAACCTTCCTCTGAGCCACCTCCTGCTATTTCTGACACATGTGAAATGCCAGTGATGTGAGGCCATCACTTTTCACTGTATTTTTATGCCAGTCTTCATATATCCATGGGTCTTTCACAGGGGACACACAGGTATTCTGGGGCGTTGCCAGAGGATTCCTCATGGCTAGTGAGCCACCTGTAGACTGAGGGAAGAGCATGCACAGTCCAAGATTGATCAGACAGGGTCATGTATCTGTCTGGCTGATTCGCTGTGACCCCCACTTTCACA
Organism: Pedetes capensis; assembly: GCA_007922755.1. Classification (NCBI taxonomy): domain Eukaryota; kingdom Metazoa; phylum Chordata; class Mammalia; order Rodentia; family Pedetidae; genus Pedetes; species Pedetes capensis. Next base: position 23,498 of record VMDO01003943.1, read on the forward strand.
TATCAAGAATCCTGGGAAGAACACATCACCATAACACCATTCACTTTATTATCAACCTCTCACTGCCTGTGTCATTTGACAGGAGATTGTCTCTAGATTTTACACTACCAACAGAGATATTTTAGCCTGGGCATATAATTCCTACTTCAAATAGCATTAAAAAAGAGAAAAATATTAGTTTATAATCAAGAATTTCTCTTTCATATTTCAACTATCATCCTCACTTCATTGTTCTTTACATTTATAATATGGTGGGCAGAAAACAATTCTTATAGATTTTTCCAGGGGTTCTACAGAGAGCCAATATTTTCTCTTAATGTGATAACAGAACAATAAACCCTGGGATACAACCGGAAAAACTGCTTCTAAATTCATTAAATATTTCTTCATTGTAAATTAATTACTATCACTCATGTGTCATATGAACAATAAATTCTGTGCAGGTGCCACAGTGCACTGCTGTAATCCCAGCTACTTGGGAGGCCAAGGCAGGAGGATCTCAGGTTCGAGGCTAGACACAGCCCGTACAATTTAGTGAGACCCTGCCTTAAAACGGAAAACAAAAAAGTGAATGGGAATGCAGCTCATGGTACAGCCCTTGCCTAGCATGTGCAAAGCCCTAGGCTCCATACTGAGACATTATTTCTTCCCAGACTCTAATCACAATGTATTTTTACTCAGCACAGGCTTCATGCTTTACTTTCAGTTCATTACTACATTCGTATTCAAGTGGTACTAGACGGGTTCAGTGTACTAAGGATGTAACTGGCATTCACTGGTTTTCCTCTGTAACTTAGGCCTCTGTACTAGAGTTTCCTCAATGTCATGGAGCAATAAAGTAGGCTGTGGACCTACTCATATGTATGGGTCCATTTGTCAGGTTTTAAAAAGTTAAATCTATATATTTATGCAAATATATGTCTGTCAAAATTATGTTACTACTATGTTTATGCTAGTCACATTTTTTCTTTCCTATTTTATTTTGTGAAAAAATTGCCCATTATTGAGTTGGCATAGAATAGGTACTCATTTCATATTTGTTGAGCTAGTAAGTCTATTCCCTTGCCTCTTGATTGCTATCTCAGTTCTCTTACAACAGAAAGTCATATGAGAGAGAGTTTTACCAAATTCTTGTTCACTGAGGAGAGTTATCCTCTGAAGACAAAATGTGTCATCAAAGATAGTTTGCAAGCATCTTGTTTATACTCCATTCCACACATGCACCCCCCCACACACACATAGGCATGCCTTTTTTCTCTAAATTTTATCCCCATAAATTTCATATGATCCTTAAACACTACCTGCTTCACCTCGTAGCCATTGTACCTAGAGGTCTAGAACTTGGGGTCAGCTGTACTTACTGTCAGTGACCGGCTCCATACAAAATCCTAGCAAAGCATGCAAGAAGTCCACTACATTATTGAGAGAGTCTTTGTTCACATAGTCCCTCATGGTTTGCCGGAACTGCATCTTATCTAGCTTGTATAGCTTAGTGAGGCAGTTCTGAGCCTGCAAGGAAGGAAGAAAAGTGAAAAAGTCACAAGTACCAGCTTAAGCTAGAGACACCGGTTGTCTAAGACTAAAGCCTTCAGAAGGCAAAGACTTCCCTCCATCTCCCCTTGCTAGTGCCAGCCAGGCCTGCGAGCCCTGTTGTCTAGCGAGAAGTGGGCAGATGCAGACTGGACAGTCCAGGGGGCATTGACACTGAGAACCCCTCTTAGGAAAAACCCAAAGCTAAAGGTTAATGCCAGTCCCAAAAGGAGCTCAGTCATTTTACCAAGGTCAAGATTTTAAGATTTTAGTGAAAATAACTCAAAGTACAAAATTTAAGTATATGATAGAATTTGCATCCATGCTTAGACTATCTCAAAGGCTTTGTGCAATAGGAAGAAGCATGCTACTCCCATGCCCAGACTCTTGGAAATTAAGCAGATTTAATGGAGGGAGTGAGGGGAAGAGAAGGATGAGGGTGTAACCAGTGCCCTCTTACATGGCCAAGAGGAAAAAGTACTTGAAACATGTAAGAGGAATAACATAAAAACTAGTTTATTCATGTTTCTGCATTTGAACATGGAGGTGTAGTATTTAAATAAAAGTTGCTATTCTGGATATGAAAAATAAGTGACTACAGTATACTTCTTATGATGCAGCAAATAATTTGGCCACCTGGAAAAGAAAAAGGGAATAAGTCCCACAATCAGAAGCAATGAGATCAGTATCACTGGCAGCAGAAGGCAGCAGACAGAATGCTCTGGTACTGCCTGGGAGGATTAGTGGGCCTGTTGGCTCTCTCCTACATTCAAAAGAAAGATCCTATTTGGGTAGTGCCTTGGTGTTTAAAACATGTATCTTGCATGTAAGTGCATCACATTTGACTTCTAGATCATCTTTATCATTTGCTGATTATCTCTCATGGTTGAAGAAATTGAGTCTCAAAGAAGTCAAGGATTTTATCCAAGCTGACAGTACAGGTTCCACAGTAGAGCCAAACTAGAGGTCAGGATCTTCCCTCCTAATATGTGTTCTGCCCTCTCTCTCTCTCTCTCTCTCTCTCTCTCTCTCTCACTCTCTCTCTCTCTCTTTGAGACAAGGTCTCACTAAATTATGCAGACTGCCTCCAGTCTTGAACTTGGGATCCTCCCACCTCCTGCCTCCACCTCCCGAGTCACTGGGATTACAGGCATGCGACACTGCATCTGGCTATGTGCTATTATTCTTATGAAATGTTCTCATTAAGTTTTCAGATAATCATGGTCTGGAAAAAGTATATTTAGGGACCACCCACGTCCCAAAAGGATTTAATATGACTGATACCAGAGATTTGTTGGTACTTATGAACAAAGAACAAAAGAGGCAAAAGAAAGTCCATAAAAATGGAATGGAATGGGGAAATAGTAGATATTTATAGGTTGAGAGAAAAGGGTTAAGGATCAAGAAAGGAGAAGTAGCTTGGGAGGGGGCATCTTGATTGAGGATGGAGAACTTTGCAGCCAGGCATAGTCATGGAAGTCAAATTAGAGAGTCATTTTCTGAGAATTAAATTCTTATTGGTGAGCTCTTAATGATAACCCAGAAGAAAAATTAAGTTGCATTACTATTTTGACAAATCAAGGCCCAGGGAAAGATATTCGGAAATTGTGAAAGGAAAACACAAAGAGTATAAAAAGACGAAACTTGGAATTAGCTATATAAGCTTCCTGGTATAACCTTGTTACAATCTTTCCACTGTATTAGAGTCAAATGGATTGATATTTTTTTTCATTCTTCCTTGACTATGGACTACAAGATTTGAAATTAGATATTTTTATTTCCAGAGAGTTTACTAGTTACCAGGTCTCAAGCAAGATTCATTTATTGTTATTTTTATTTATTTATTTATTTTTTACAAAATACATGCTTAGGTGAAATGTGTTTGGTATGAAGAATTTAATTACCATTCCACTAAAAAATTGTGAAGATCTTCATTGTCATATTTACAAAGCATTTTTAAAGTGAATTTGAAAGTCCTGAAGCACAAATTATTCTGTGTTCTTTATAAAACACACCAAAAAGGCATACCTTCAAATCTGCTCTGTACAGTCTGAAAGATTGTCTATATAATCTGTACGAGTTAACTGGGAAATTTAAGAACAAGACTCTTAGAATTGCATGATAGTACATGCCTGTAATCCTACCATTTGGGAGGCCAAAGCAGGACAATCCTGAGTTTAGGGCCACCTTGGGCTACATAGCAAGTTCTTGACCAGCCTGGACTACATAGAGAGACCTTGTCTCAAGGGAAAAAAGAAAAAGAAAAAAGGAAGGAAACTAAGAACCGTGCCCTTTAAATATTTGGATTCTGAATGAATATCCTTTCTTCAAGAGATACAAAACTATTAAAGAATTAATTCCTTGTCAATAATTTGAGACTACCAAAGATTAGATTAATAATCTAAGAAGTATCGAGGGATCATGTGATGGAATGAGCACACATTTTAAAGAATATCATTATAGTAATCTTCTGTTTCTAAAATAAGACACACACACACACACACACACACACACACACACACACACGCACACAAAATCAATAGAGGACCTGTTCTGGTAAATGTAGGATATATTTTTAACTTTTTAAAAAGTTAGATAACTTCTGAAAATCCAATGGTAGAGAAATTTGGAATTATCTAGCTTTTTGAAGCCAATATTTTCCAGTGAAAAGTTCTCAAATTTATATAAAATGTGCTTACCAAACATAGATAACACATATCATCTCTATAATGAGCGCAGAACAGACCAGTAAGACAATAAAGAAATTGGCCCATAAATCAAGATAAGAAAGCAGGTAGAAACTGGCTGGATAGCCTAAGAAGCATTAAGTCTTCCTGGGAAGAAAAGCATGGTGGAGAAGTATAACAATGGCCTCTCTTCCCATCCAACTAGTCCTGCTTTCTGTGAATCAAGAAAGACTGCATATGATTGTCAGAGCCAGTTGAGACCGCCATCTAAAGCACTTCTGACTACGGTTTGGCACTTTATTTCATAAAATTGGTCTTCTGCATGAGGAATGATATATTTTATTTAAGATTTTTATTCAAATTGTGACAGAATTAAAACTAAAAGTTCAAAAATCACATTCATATGTGCAAAGGTAGAGGCAATGTAAGCTTTCTTTTGCTTTATGAATTATTATTTTGAGTGTTTAATTTGTGGGCTCAAAATCTAGATCTTGGTCAAAATATTTGAGTTGCAGAATTTAGAAGTTAACTATTGTGCCTATAACCCACTATGTACACATAATAGACTAAAATAATACAATATAACAATAAAAAAGTAAGTTAGGTGGATGAATAGAAAGATGATACGTTCTACATTAAGCAAGAAACCCAGCATGCTAATACTGCATGAACATTTCATGTCAAAACCTGACACCAAGAAAATGGAGTAGCCTCAGATTTTGACATGATCCCAAAACTCTGCTAAGATATGCCAAAGGGCTTTCTGCTTTCTGGACTCAAATTTGCATTGAATCCTTATTTTTTGAAAGAATGTTTTCTTATCATTTCAATTTGATCATATACATACAGCAACTGCCCCAGCGCAGGCTTGCTAGCGGTGGGTTATTGCTCAAGTCAGAAGAGAAAAGTAGCAGACAGTGGAGGCAATTGAAAATGAGCTGGAACAAAATCATGCACGACAGAAGTATACTTGGCAAACCCAACTGCAGAGTTTCAAGTTTCACACAGTTCAAAGGGACATGGTCTCCAACATCCAGAAGTTGAGGGTCATTCTCACACAAAGCAGCCAGAAAAGGACTGGCTACTTTTACAGTCCTGTTTTGTTCCAATAAGGGCCATTTTCCATATCTCAGTAAGAACAATTCAGTCCTAAACTTTGACCCCTTTCTCTAATATAAAATATATATCTATAATACCCAGACAGATGATTAGAAAATCATTTGTCGTAAACTGTCAGAATCTTGCTAAATGAATTCATCTGTGCAAAGTTCCTTCAAACTACAGTTATACATTCTTTCCAATTCCAATTATACATCCTTTTACCAACTGTTTGTTGGTCTGCGATAGGCAGGAGGCAGAAGGCAGAAGGGTTTTCCCAATTAAACTTTCCAAAACCTGAGTTTTACATGTTTTGAGATATCCTGTGGGAATCCTCCTACCCCAAGACAGCATTAATTGGTCTATGAAATATGATACTTTTTAGGGAACCTTGACCCTCATTGTCAAAGGACTTGCTCCTCAACTAGAGGAAGGGAAAGGGGGGAGGAAATGGAATCTACTTTAATTCTCTTACATTCTCTCGGAATACCTGGTGTCTCAGACGATCTCCAGAGAGCCCTCGATGTCCCTCTCCACAACCATAAGCACAACCCAACGATTTCACTATTTTGATGAGCATGGTGAGAGCAAGCCTATGGTTGCTTACAGGCGTACTTTCATCCTAGTATCCACGATGGAGAAACAAAGAGAAGTGTGTTGATTTTGCCACTGAGGTCCTTTCTGGTACTATTTTTCTATTTTATGATTAAACACAATTTATGTTTTACAATGAGCACCTACAATCTGGGAAATAGAACTGTCAAGAGCTCAACAAACAAACTTATTTATCTAAAATTAAGTGCATGACCTGAAAGAAAGAAATCTATGTACTCAGAGCATCCTCTGGTGCTAAGGAGTATGGACATACTGTTATATCCTTGATAGACTATTGGAAGAGCTACCTAGAGAGAGACTGTGGGACTATCTGGGATGAATGCAGAAAGACTTTCTTAGAACTACCCTCATCAGCAGCTTCTCATAACACCTCCAGGTAAGGATTACTGCTAAATTTTTGGAGCCAATCAAAGTCTAGAACTATGAAGTCTTCTGACAATTTCTGGCATTGCTTTGAAGAATTTTCCCAATTTTATACTTTCACAGTATTATAGTACAGATGTGCAAGCAAAGTGAGAATATACAGAACTTTGTAGACATTCAGCTTCATTCCCTCCTTGAGAATTAATAGATAGCTGTACCGCTATAGCATCCAATCCCATCAGATCTTAGAAGCTAAGCAGGGTTGGGCCTGGTTAGTCCTTGGATGGGAGACCACCTGGGAATATTGTGTGCTGTAGGCTTAGGAGAAGGACTCAGCAGCCCACCCCCAAACACTCAGCCATCTAAAACTCTACTAATAACAGAGAAGCATTGACAATAGTACCAGGCAAGGCACAGTGTCAGGAAGTGTTTCATTTTGTTGTACATAGATTCTCTATGAGTTGGACTCTACTCAATGGCACCTAACAACAACACAAACTTAAGATGAATGATAAGAATTGTTCTCATCCTCTCTTTTCATGTTTATTGTGAGTGGAAAGCACGGCTCCCCCAAACAGGAGCTTCTTTGAATTATTTCCAAAGAAGCATAAGGAAAGTGCTAAGCCCTGTGTGCAAGAGCCATTATCTTTGAGAAGTAGCTTCCTGCCTCAATCCTAGCTACACTCATCTGTCAGTACACACACCTAGACCTGGGATTCCAGCTCCTGATCTCTAATTGCTTATGATGTAGCAGGCTAATTGCATATGGTGTTGGATAAGTTACTAATCTCTTTGTATTTTAGTTTCCTCACCTGTGAATTAAGGACCTTAATGGCTACCCTTCTTACTTCAAAGGTTTTCTCTATAGAGCAAACAAAATAACGGATGAGAATTGCTGTGAAATTGTAAAGGTTTTTTCCAATAGTCTTATGATCAAGTTTACATATGAAATTTGGGGCCTCACAAGAAAGAATACTACCGTGTGGGTATGCAAGTGTGTGTGTGTGTGTGTGTGTGTGTGTGTGTGTGTGTGTGTGTGTATGAGGGTTAGGGATACGTAGACATTATTTACCTTTATGTCATGGGGTAGACTCTCTGCTCCCCAAATGTTATGCAGTTGACCCTCTTTTTCTTATCTGTAAACTCATGTGATGGGTGCAGTGCTGGACCCCAGACATTCCCCCTTCAGGAAGGAAATATTCGTCCTCTGAGCTGGTGAAAGTGTTTATGGCTCACAGCCCTCAGCTGACCACCTCTCCATTCTTTCTTCAGCTTGAGCATTGCCTCCATTAACCTACAGGGTAATGCTGTTTCCTGGAGGCAGTCAACCTCCAAAGACTTGTCAAGAGCCTAACATGGGGAAAGGACTTAAATGCCTCCTTGTGTCACCTGATGGCTGCTTTGAAGAGCCATCCCAGCTCCAGAGCTCTCTATGTGATTATACATTTACCAATTAAGGGATCATTGGTAGTCTGGGTTCAAATCTTAGCCACAATTTTTAGTAACTGTATAACCTTAGGGAAGCTACCTAATCACACCATCCCCTACAGAAGGGGAAATCATACTATCATCTGTCTCATAAAGATGTTGTAGGAATGAAGCAAGTCAAAACATGTAAGGTCCATAATAATAGCAAAACAAATGCTAATTAATTCTAGGCAGAGTGCACTGATATCCTTTGAGAAGCCTTTATGCAAGTTAGAAAAGCCCCTGTTGCTGGGTGAATTAGAGAAAGCTGAGCCCTCTGGGTAGATGCAGTCTGTGGCTGAGTGGCTCCATGCGCAGAACTTGGACTGGATGTTAGTCCTCACTGGCCTCCTGAGTCAAGATAGTGCATGGATGGCACAGGCATGGGCAGTAAGACTTCGGGAAAGGTCACCCTGAGCAAGCGCTTATTTCGAAGATTGGTTTACAGGTTATTTAAATTGCTGTATGCTCCTTTAAAAAAATTCTCTAACTCTAAAAGCTCTTGGTAAACATCATTCAGGTTTTCATTTCTTTAGACCTTCAGATGTCCTTGGGATTTAGGCTGCTTTCAGTGGAGATATGAAGAAGAGTGTATCAAGCTACAGGCAGAAATAAAACATATGAAATAGCACTTCAAGCTCTCAGTATAAGTTAGGGGTCAACATAGAGATAGAAATTAGATCTTCTTTCCTGTCTTAATCAATTCCCCATGCTTCTGGTATTACTAGCTTGCAAAAGTAGATAAATTCTCTGATTCAACTGAAAATAACAGATGGTTTTAAAGCAGAATAAAACTCAATGAATCATAAACATAAGGCACTGGACCTACATCAGATTTAATTTTATAAATTCTTTGTACTAAAAAGAATATTATTTTGAGACCTAACTACAAAACATTTATATCTCGGTGGCTGTTGTGGAGACCACATAAGCTGTCCTGAAAATATCTCATACTGATCAAAAATGATCATTTTGGTCAAAACCACATTTACAGTGTCAAGCTACAATATTTAGAATAATATCCACATATGACATATGATTAAAGCAGGAGAATAAAATCTTTTTAAAAAGACTAAAGAACTCAAGAATATTAGAGCAAGAATATTTGGATCAGAATCCACAAATATTGGGAATAAATATATGTAAGCCATGAGATGAGAAATACAGATGGTAAGTGCACATTAAGCATGCACCAACGGGACTGGAAAGAGAAGAGAAATTTTAAAAGAAGCTCTGTAATACTTATTCAGATGTAAAAATTTGACACCCTATAAGAAAAAATGTGGACAGTTTATAGTTACATAACATATGTGGATGGTAGAACTATGTACAGTGTAATCTTATGCATGTAATAACTTGGCATGATATGCAGATTGTTACCTGTTAGAAATTCAAATCTCTTCTTGACTTCAAGGTCTGAATAGCATTTTCCAGTTAAAACCTCTGATTGAAATCAGTGTGAGTTATATGAATAGAAGCTGTTGGTAATTTGTATTCAAAACTCAAAGAAGAAAACAAATTATTGATAAATGCAGAGATCACAAGGAACAATCTTATGCAGAGGGAATGAAATTCTAGGGTTGCCAAAGCCAAAGGAATGAAATTCAGGAACAATCAATAATAAGAAAGTGAAAGCCTCTGGGATGTGACATACTGAGCTACGACAGGATGGAGCTAGGGGGCCCTTCCTGTGACAAACCAACATCAAATAAACCAACCAACTGATCAAGCAAAATTCTTCCTTTGCTTTATCCTTAAGTGTGGTTGAAGCTGGCTGCCAAAAATGTGTTGCCTAAATGAAAAGGAAGAACTTTATACTGAAGAAAAATTATACTTCTAGTTATGAACTAGATGTCTGAGTCCTTCCCAAATCTGTATGTTGAAGGCTTGAACTCTAAATCCAGTGGTATTTGGAGAAGGGCCTTTGAGGGGTCATTAGAATTAAATGAAGTCAGGTATTGGTACCCATGTCCTATGGGATTAGGCTCATATAGGAGACACAAGATCTATTTTTCTCTGCACCTGTCTTCCTGCACACACACAAAGAAAAGGCCTCATGGTCACACACTGATGGCAGTCACCTACAAGGCAAGAGAGGTGGGCTCAGAATGAAACCTACCCTGCTGGCACCTAGACTTTGGATTTCTAGCCTCCACAACAGTAAGAAATAAATTTCTGTTTAGGCATTCAGTTTATAGTATTTTATTTTGGTAGCCTGAGCAGACCGTGACACTACTCAATTAGGCTAGACCCTGAGAGTCTTGAGAAACAGGCTATCCTAGGTGGCAAACTGAGAAGTATGGTCATGTAGTGTATCTGAGATGTTCTCCAGTATAAATAGCATGACCAGAGAATAGTTCTAACATTGCATGGATGACAATGGTCTTAGGGTTTAAAATAAAGTCTCATCTGTTTCTGCTCATACCTGCTGAGAATCTGATGAAGATATTTCTACAATGATCACTGTCTTGCTGTAGTGACTAGTTGCTGTTCTGAGTTAATAAATTGCTAGAAGACAGACATTGGAAAGAAATTAGGGGCAAAATTTCAGGAGGATACTGAAAGTGGCTCAGTCGTACCTTCTCTTGGTTCTTGTCATTCTTCTCATAAGGGCCACCTCCACCTCCTCCACCTCCTCCTCCATTACCTCCTCCGCCTCCTCCATCTCCACCTCCTCCTTCTTCTCCTCCACCATCTCCAGTGCCACTAACTGAAGGGCCCCCAAATCCACAGGAACTTCCAGATACTCCTTTGAACTGGAAAGTTCCCTCACTTGGCCTCTTTTCCACAGTCTCATTTTCCTTGTTTTCACTCTTCTTTCTGTTCTTTTCTACACATGGTACTACACCAAGTTGAAGCAAGCATTCTACAATGTTCAGTGCCACATCACAGATACGAGAACTAATGTCATGGTTAAGAACAAGGTAAACAGCCTTCAGAACCACCTGCAGAAGACAAAGGTAAACACAGGATAGCTAAGTTACCTGCAATCTCTCTTCCTAAATATATTTGGTTATTCTATTTAATCCATTTCCTTAGGCTGCACTTGGGCATAAATAATCCAGGCAATTTTCAGATTTTCTTATCTACGTTGCATTGGGGCATTACATAAGTGTTTCATATAGTGTATAGATCACCAAAAGAATCAAAGACGTATTATCTCACTTACATCGTCGAAAACTTGCCATGATACAGACAGTTAAAGAGGATAATGAACTACAGTTAGTTAATAGAAGAGTAATTAGTTGCCCAAATGCAAACTGAAAATGACTTTTAAAACCAAAGTGTTTTAAACCTCTGTCTTTCACTTTCCACAGTTAATGAATAAAGAACAATTTCCTAATGCTTATAATAGAGGACAATTTGCTCGTTCATGATTGTATCTTTACCCTTCAATTTTAAATGCATAAAATTCACATGTTTAAATTGTGACCCTCTATTGATTTTAATATCTTTAATTGTTTGTTGAACCTGGTTCCCTAATGTGCAATAAAAATGTTGGTGAAATATAACTGTAAAATAGAATAACCCTTTCACTTACTAATAACTGTACTCAAGACAGGCATTTTTGAGAATGCAAGCTTAAATCTTTTAAGGACTCCTATTCATCTTTTCTGGCTACACAGGAGGTTTGCAGTCTTGTTGCTTATATAATAAAAGAAAACATAGGAATTTCTTACTCTTATTTTGGAAAAAAGAGGGCTCACTAAACACACATGTGCACTTATATATGTATATTCTGGATGCACTAATGTTTTTGGACTATAAAATCTTCTGAGATCAGATTGAATCTAATGCAATATTTAGAAAAAATAAAAGGTGCATCTTTGATGGTTGACACACTTGTGAAATTTTGTAGATTTTTAAGATTCAGTACCTCTGAGACTACATGCCCATTTTATCTAATCTTGTAAAAATTGAATGAAAGAGTCAGTATTTTTCAAGCCTTCATAAGAAAAATTCTTGCTCCTTACAGAAAGATCAAGCATGCCATTCTTGTGGACAAAGTTGTTGGTCCCATCAATATGTTCTGTGTCCTCCAGGTAGCTGTAGTTTATGCAGGAGTCTGTGAGGCTTCGAGGCAGGTTCGCACATGCCAGAGGTTCATGTGGCATCTCTGGGATAGGCACCTGGTTGCAGAGCTTCCTCATGTGCTCACTGAAAAAGTCTGCATAGCCTACATTGAATGATGCCAACGTGGTATTGAAGGTTGCAACTGTGATAGTGGAGATTTGGGATCGCACTAATAAAATGAAAGCAATGTCTTAGTTTTCTTCATATTACCTGGCTACATCAGTTAGACAATTACACTATTATTTAAGTCATGCACACAATCATAGCTGTAGCTTTTAGATATTTGACTTATAGTCTCAAGGCTATTCTCAGCTGCCATGGAACTTCAGAAGCTGTTAAGGCCAGATAATATCTGAGAAATAATGAAGGTATAGAAAAGTTGAGTGGCAACTAGCTCTCACAAGGTCAAACTAGGATTTAACTTTTGTCCAGCATTAACTTAGTTTAATTAACCATAATAGGTGAATTTTTACCCACTGTTAAGATGACAGACCGCACTGATTTAAACTAGATTGACTGAAGTATTTTCCCACAAGCTTATGGCTGTTAAAATATATTGATCTAGTGCATTAAGGAAAACCTACCAAGAAGAAATTCTTCTTCTTTGTTTAAAAGTAATGGAATATAAAATTTTTGGTTGAAACTAATAGGTGCCATTGAATACTTGAAATATAGTTTAAGAATTAAAAAGGATTAAATTTATGATCTTAAGAGAGCATAAGAATAAGAATCAATAGTTCTGTTAAGAATAAAGAATAAGAACCTGTCTACCCAGAGACACCTGTTTGTTTCACATAAAACAATGAACTGGAATAGAAACTATCTGAAAAGGGAACAAGTAGTCTGGGATGGCAGGGACTTTTCTCTCACTGGTGATGTTCAAAATCCTCAAAAGGATGTCATGGAAGTGATCAAAGCATTGAATCTAGATGTCTTCCAAGGTCCCTTCTAGCACCACAGGTCTACGCTCTTTTGAGAACAAAATATAAATGGCTGGTCCTTGCTCCCCTTCTAAAGGTATGGTATTTATAGTGTTGTGTCAAAGAGCTCTTGCTGCTAAGGTGATGCTAAGAATGACTAACTAAGTTACCCAGAAATATAACACAAGAATGTAGATTTTCAAAAAACATACTGTTGCAGAGAACAATAAGATTGGAACATGGTTTAAGAACAGCAAACAAAAAACAGGAGAAGAAATCTCAACTCCTGCTCATGCGGTCAGCCTCCTGCCCCTAGCTCGCCTAGGACCCACCTTCCTTAACGGTGTTTTCTCCGTGACTGTTGGAGTGGTCGGGCAGGTCGCTCACCAGGGTATGATGGGAGTGAGAATGCCTGGCACTCAGGCTTTCCATCTCTGTCGCTGCATCTGAACTGCCCCGCCGGGTCAATTTCCCTGAGATGGACAAGAACACCACAAAAGGGTTTTAAACCTGAAAGATTCTCTGCTTCGAGCTTGTCTTTCCAAAAGCTAACAGTGAAAGTGGAAAGGGGGGGGGATCAGGGAGGGCACAAGGCATGGCCAAAATAGCAAGGATTGAATTTGACTTGGGAATATTCACAGTCAAGATGATTGATGAAACTCCCTGTGATAAGGTCAACCCCAATCTTAACCAAATGTCAGAAACCATCTGTTGGACCCTGATAGCTGTCAGCTCCTGATTTTAAGTTGGCCTTCTTAATATAACAACCAAAAAGAGGGAAAAAAATGTTTCTTTTCTTTTGCTTTGCTTCTTCCTTTATTAAATAATAGAGTTAATTAAAAGTCTGTCTTTAGATTGGCAAATGAAAGTTAATGCATACAACCCTCTAAAGCTATGTTCTGCATCTAGAAAGATCAAAGTAATAAGGCCATTACCTGGATAATAATACTGAATTCTTGCATAATTAGTTACCTGCATGTCTTCCACTATGAAAACATAGCAACATTTCAGTACTGAGGAACATGCATATGGGCCCGGATTTCTTGGCTGAACTGTTGGACAAAGATTCAGATTTGCCAGGGAACCCTAGATCAGGATTCCTAAATAGGTCACTTAAAGTCTGCCCTACTTTGGGAGGCCTTTGTAATCACCTAAAATGGTGGTTTGCCAGCCTCCTTTTTCAATGCCCCGCCTGTCTTCCCCAAGCCCAGAGAAACTTCCAAATGAGAATGTGCTGCGGGTGGGGGACACATCCAGGTGGTCCTCGTGAAGCAGGAATGGCACACCCATTCTTCGAGGCCTCCTCTTCCCTGTGTGGTGGAATGGAATGGAGCCTTTCCTCTCTCGGTCTTCTTTTCGGCTCTTGAACTGCAAGAATGAGAGAGAAAGGAGAGGCACAGGGCAAAGGAAAGGTTAGCATTTGCTTCCCAAAGGGTGCCATATTTGGGGGTAAAAATAGGAAATCTTCCAGGAAGAAGAGACCCAGGAAGCCAACAAATATCATCCAACAGAAATGTGAGAAGGTTCCCTAGTATGTTCAAAGAGCGATAGAAACTAAGCAAAAGGTCACACGCTCCATAGATTTTTCTGCAGAGTGGTTAGAGTGGTGTTTCTCAAAGTGTGGTCCCTGGACCAGCAGCACCAGCATCATTTAGGAACTTTTCAGACATGCGAATTCACAGGCTCAACCCCAGTTATACCACATCAGAAACTCAGAAGGTGAAGCTGAGCAATACAGGTTTTAACAAGCCTGGTGGGAGATTCTGGTGCACTCTCCAGCTTGAGAACCATGAGGTAAGGCATAGGATCCCTGAGTCACATCCTGGACCAGCCTCTATTTTTTTCTGTTCTGTTTCTCAAGATTGAGATTCAATGTCCTAGTTAGCCAACTTTAAACATGTGTATCTGTTCCCAAGGAGAGTCAAAGATGACACAGAGAACACATTGTTATCAACCCATCATTTTTATCAGATTTAATTAGCTGAGTATCAGGCCCAGGATCTTGGATTTTTAAAATCCTGTCAAAAATTCTCATGTGCAACTAGTATTAAAAATCTTTTTTCCTCTCAAATGTTCTTTTTAGAAAAACAATGTTCACTGCTAACTGTTGTGTTATTAATAAAGACAGATATAAATGTCATAACTTATCTATAAGATCATAGATAAGTTAATGATATGGTCTGTGTTTTTTATTGACATAACTAAGCTTGTTGTTGTTTTTGTTAAGTGCTGTTGAGTCGGGTTCAACTCATAGCGACCCTACATACAGCAAAACAAAAACACTACCGGACACTGTGCCATGGGTATGATCTTTTTATGTTTGGGCCCATTGTTGCAGTCACTGTTTCTTCTCATTTTGAGTTGTGCCGCATCAGCAAATGGAGATCTCAGGGGCTTTACTCCATTCCCATTATTAAGGTCAACTCTTCTTTGAGGAGGCAACTTTTTGATAGTTGTCTATGAATGCCTTCCAACCTGGGGGGCTCATTTTTACACACTATATTTGACAGGGCTTCTCTGTTATTCTTAGGATTTTCAATGGCTAATTGTTTGGGGAGTGGGCTGCTGGGTCTTCTTCCTAGTCTTTCATAGTCTGGAAGCTCAGCTGAAACCTGTTCACCATGATTGGCCCTGCTGGTATCTGAAATACTGCTGGCATAGTTTTCAGCTTCATAGCAACATGCAAGCCTCTACAGTACAACAGCTGACAGACATGTGGGGGATAATGAAGCTAGCAATTTTTAAAAAGAGAAAATAAAACCACTGCATATATGTATGTGTATACATACTATTTTGTATTTAATTAGCTCCATCTGCCTATTATGGGAGAAGGACGTGGCAACCCACTCCCAAGGTAATCCAGAAACAGCCATTGAAAACCCTATGAGGGTCGCTATGAGTCGGACTCAACTTGACGGCACCTAACAACAACAACAACAATCTACCTATTAAAAATAGAATGATGGAGTGGTGAATTCACAAGAGCACAAACTGTTAGCTAAAAGACCCACTTATGAGTTTGGGCTCAACTGGCAAACTATCTATAGTTTCTAAGGGTCAATTTATTTTCCACAGAAAACATAGATAATAAGGATCTCATTGGATTAAATCAGAGCTATTTATATAAGTACTTGAACCATACAAATGAAAGTTACCATCATTGTACCACAACTACTTCTACTACGATAGAACATTATCACAATTGCCTTTTTAATTACTAAAACATCAAAAGGTATTAAGTATTCCTACTCACCTTTTTAAAAATGTTCATACCCAGGTCTGAAGAAAGATCTGGGACTGCAGATCTGCGCAAATTGGTCAATGAAACCTTGGAAAAGGCCTCGGGGCTCAGAGATTTTTCCTCTTCATTACACTTCATGGTGAGATCCTTAACAAATGAACACAGACAATGATCAAGGATTTAGGCTTGGAAATCCAAATGTTTTTCCTATTGAGATGTTACCTTTACATAAGGATGTGCCAATTGTTTTGACACCTATGAAGTATGTAACTTATATTTTTGAACTTTCACAATCCAAATTGTGTAACTGCACAGGGATATTTCATATTAAGTGTAACTTCTGTTTGGGAGTTTTAGCACTAAAGCCACACTGCCCCAGATTGAAAATGCTAAGAAAATAGGGAGGAGATGGATGTTTCTTTCTTTTGTTTTCTTGTTAGGGTGTTTGTTTGTTTGTTTGTTTGAGACAGGGTCTCATTAAATTACGCAGACTGCCTCTGGTCTCGAACTTGCGATCCTGCCTCTATGTCCTGAGTCACTGGGATTATAGGCATGTACCACTGCACCCAGCTCTTTTCTTATTAAAAAGAACGTTTTTCCAGTTAATGATTGATTAAAGGAGATACTCATTTTAGACAGAATACCCACCAGTAAAGCAGAGTATATTTCTTTTTCACTATGATATTGCTGGTGTTTACTTTCAGAACATGAAGAAAAAAATTTAGATCCAGCCAAATCAAGTTTAAGTATACTCAAACAACTGGAACACCCTGCAAGTCAAATTTTTCTCTACATTTTCAATATCCAGTATTGAGGAGAAAGAGGGAAAGAACAAGTGTTCAGCTATATTGGGACATTCATTTATTAAAAAACAATTTTCACAGGGCTGTCACATCAGTACATATTCAATTTACTTCTGCAAACATCTATAATAAATAGAAAGACTACATGTCAGTAAATCATACTCCTAATGATAACTTTGAGACACTTAAAAATATTAAGTTATGCAAAGGAGGTTAAACCACATGAGCAAAATGCTAGTGTCACATATTTTATAATGTCAAACTATACAGACTACATGTCAGAACTCTCTGTAAACTAGCACTTTGATTATCCAGAAGACCCAATTTTCAATATTCTGGATAAACAAAGGCTTATACTACATTAGTGTGAGGAAAGGGAGTATTTCTTCTAATACTAAATTAAGAGCTAAAGGGTCCAACAAGGAAATTGAAGGAAAAGGATAATGACAACAAACCAAACAGCACTGGAACACATAAAAGCTAGATGCACAGAAGGGGGGGAGGGGAAGGGGGAGGGGGGAGAGGGAGAGAGAGAGGAAGAGAGAGAGAGAGAGAGAGAGAGAGAGAGAGAGAATGTGGTGTTAAGGCTGAAATTGTTAGTTCAAATGAGAATGGACTGAGTTTGTCTTACTTGAGTTTTGTGGGTGTTCACTAGTGAGGGAGCCGCTGCCACCATCGAGCTGCTCCTGGGTCTGGGCAGAAGAGGAATCTCTGGCTCTGGGGGCTTTTCTGGCTTCTCTTCCAGCATATGTCGCAGCCTTTGTAGATAGTACATCAGAGACCACTGAGTGCCTTCCTCAGACCAGTGGGGCTGGAGTAGGCAGCGAAGAACAGCCACATCAAAGTAGGTGGCATAGCGGGACCTTTGGCATGGAGGTATCACGAGAGAGACCCTGCTCCCAACAGCAGAGGGAAGGCAGTTACCCTGGCTGTTGAGTCTTCCAAGGTGCAGTACAACATGGAATTATAGCTCTACTTTCTCATTCATTCATTTATTCATTCACTTAACTCTTGTCTGATTGACTCTAATGTCCTCCTAGCTGGTCTCACCCATACCACTTTCACTAAGTAGAGACACAAAGTAGGAAGTAGAGACACAAAGACTTTTGAAAGATGGGTGAGAAGTGGTCAGGAAAAATTGAGGTTGGGGCAGAAAGGCAAGTCAATTAGGGAGAACAATGCCTGCAAAGGTATGGATTTAAAAATCAGGAGTTGGGGTAGTGATCATAAGTAATTGTTATGTTGTTGTTGTTAGGTGCCGTGGAGTCGGTATCCGACTCATAGTGACCCTCATAGTGTTTTCAATGGCTGACTGTTTCGGGATTGCCTTGGGAGTGGATTGCCAGGTCCTTCTCCCATTTTTGTGGCACTAGGAATTGAACTAGGGACCTCAGAGACTGCAGCGCAGTGCTCTACCAACTGAGCTAAATCCCAGCCCTAAGTAATTGGTATAGTTGGTGAATAATTTTGGTGGTAGACAATGATGAGTATCAGAGCTATAGAAAGAGATGAGTTTCAAGTCATAATGTTTCTTGAGCTATCAGATTTTCCTACAATAGAAACAAGAATGAAGCTGGGGGTGGTGGCGCACACCTGTAATCCCAGCGGCTTGGGAGGCGGAGCCAGGAAGATCGAAAGTTCGAGACCAGAGGAAGTCTGCATAACTTAGCGAGACCCTGTCTCAGAAAGTAAGGAAAAAAATAAAAGGGCTGGGGGTGCAGCTCAATGGTCCAGCACTTGCAAAGCATGCAGGCGTGAGGCCCCGGGATCAACCCCCAGTACCACAAAAAAAAAAAAAAAACAAGAAAAGAAGCAAGAATGATATTTGTCTTGTCTACTGCATTGACCTATTTTAATTTCAATTGTGAAAATACTATGTAAAAGAACTGAAGAA
The DNA here is from genome assembly GCA_007922755.1 of Pedetes capensis. Taxonomy (NCBI): domain Eukaryota; kingdom Metazoa; phylum Chordata; class Mammalia; order Rodentia; family Pedetidae; genus Pedetes; species Pedetes capensis. Next base: position 42,190 of record VMDO01003943.1, read on the forward strand.
ACTGCAAAATGCCTATTAAATCTAATACTGTGGGGAAGATTAAATCATTTTGAAAATTCTAAAGTTCATGTAAAATAGCAAAACTAATCCTTTTTTTTTTTTGGTGGTGTTATGGGGTTCAACCTAGAGCTTCAGACATGCTAGGCAAGTGCTCTACTACTGCTGAGCTAGACCCCTGTATTTATTTATTTATTTTAAATTTTGGTCTTGCATCCCAAGACCCCTTTATTTATTTATTTATTTTTAAATTTGAGACAGGATCTTGATAATGCTGCCTCTGCCCTAAACACGCAATCCCCCTGCCTTAGCCTTCTGAGTTGCTGGGATTATAGATGTGTGCCTCTGTGCCCAACTGAAAACTAATTTTTTAAAATCTCAAGGTTCTGGAATTCTATTATTCAATTTAAATTACAGGCATAGTTATTATTCAATTCAATTATGCTAAAAATAATTTTAAGCAATGACACAGAATAATACATCACCTTAGGTATCTTAGGTACAATGGATTAAATATGTGTGTCCTTCAAAATTCATATTTTGAAATCCTAACCCTAAATGTGATGGTATTACAGGGTGGGGCTTTGGCAGGTAATTAGGTCATGAGGGTAGAGTGCTCATGATTAAGATTAGTGTGCTTACAAAAGGAATCTCAGAGATCTCTTGCTCTCTTTCCAGCTCTTGAAAATACATCAAGAATATAGCAGTCTGCACCAGAACTCAGTGGTGCTGATGTCCTGATCCAAGACTTCCAGCCTCCAGAATTGTAAGAAATAAATTTCTGTTGGTTATAAGCCACCTAGGCTATGGTACTTTGTTATAGCAGCACAAACTGACTAGAAAGTAGATGTGAAGTTTCATCTCAGGGAACATAAAGTCCAGTAAGAATGATAGACAATAAATAACAAAATATGAACAAAATTTCTGGGATTCAAAAGGCATTTTGAATCTATACTTGAAACTTAACCCCAGGCACAATTTCCTTCTGAGTTGTTGTTGCTAGGTACCATCGAGTCAGGTCTGACTCATATCGACCCTATGTACAACAGAACAAAACACTACCAACACTGTGCCATGTTCAGCACTATTATCAGTGCTTCTCCACTATTCATGGGCTTTACTAGACTCCTTCTGAGTTAGATGATGTAAAAGGGAAATTTTTGTACCGTACTATCAACTAGGGCTGGGATTTAACTCAGTTGGTAAGTGCCACTCTGTAGTCTCTGAGGTCCTGGGTTAGGTTCCCAGCACCACAAAAATGGGAGAAGGACGTAGCAATCCACTTGCAAGGTAATCCTGAAACAATCAGCCATTGAAAACTCTATAAGGGTCATTGTGAGTTGGACACAAGTTGAGAGCATCCAACAACAACAAAAATAACTGTCAACTAGGAGCTGGGGTTTAGCTCAGTTGGTAGAGTGCTGCTCCTCACTCTCTGAAGACCTGGGTTCAATCTGCAATACCACAAAAACAGGAGAAGGACGTGGCAATCCACCCTAAAAGCAATCCCAAAATAATCAGCTATTGAAAACCCTAGGAGAGTCCAACTCGACTCAATGGCACCTAACAACAACAACTATCAACTAGTGAATTGTACTACCCGTGCACAATGACTTCTCCCCCAAAAAATACAACCACAGAGAATGAGAAGTAGGGATTTTCTTAAACTTCCCAGGCCCATATTTTGAACTGAAGATTTATTACTCAGCCATAGCTTAAGAAATTAATTCAATGTGATGTGGATACTATTAACCTGTTAACTAGAATAAAAACCATGGAGGGTTTGTATGTTTTTCCAAACATTTCACTTCCAATATGTATCATTTGTTAAATATATTTCTTACAGTGGTTTGCAGAAAAAGTTCAAAAATATAAACCCAGATCATATCTGATGTTCTGTTCATTACCTTTGTAGCCTTTCTACTCCCTCTTTGAAGCATGTAGCACACATTCTTGTTGCTACTTGCATTAATAGCACTGGTGTGTTGAGTGCGAATTGCCAATAGACACAGTGGTTTTGAATTTCAATTCTATCTTGTAGTCTAGAATTCTTGAATATTTTAATTGGCAAGTAGGAAACTAAATATAAATTAAAGTTTGAACACATAAGGTGCTACAATCCTAATGATTTAACTGTGTTAGCAGTCATAATAGAAGCTTTCTATAATACCATAAATTCTCACATATGCTATGCCATAGTTTATCCTTTTTTCCAGAGAGCTAGAATACTCTTTGGACAACAGTTGCATGAGATCTTTGAATCTATCATAGAGTCCCAGAGATTCTCATTCCCTTCACTTCTTTTCAGTTCTACTTATGGACACCATGCTATTCCTAGCCACCAACATCTTTCATCAGGCCTACTGTAATTATGATACTTTCTACAAGTCTCATTATTTCTTCTGTTACTCTTTAACTCCCAGGCTCAGCCTCTTCCACTAGATCATTCAATCGTCCTTAAAATAGAATGTAAGCTCTTACCACCAGCACCAAGGCTAGCATAATCTGGATGTGCCTGTGATACGTGCTTATTTTCTATCATGCTTGCCCTGATGTGTCAATTTTAAAAAAGTTCAAATTCATCTTTAAAAAAGTAAAAAAATCCCATTTTAATATCTTCTCAAATTATCCAATGTGCTCCTTATTTCCTCTTGAGACCTTGACTGATTATATTTCCAAGCTGAGTTTGAGGGAAAGTAATAACCCTGATTATCATTTCTACCTATTTCCTAAGAAGCTTTCACTATTCTCCCCCTCTCTCAACCCCATTACATTTTTCTTTCTTAAGAAGCATGACCTGTCCTACTCCTCTACGCCTATCATTTATGCCTAAAATAATAGGAATTCTTTTTAAAGCATTGGATTTATAAATAAAAGACAAAATATGAGGTTGGTTGGCTACCAGCTGTGTAATTTTAGGTCTTCAAGTCTTCATGACAATCTTCTGACTTATTATAAGAGGTTGTAAAAACTATTATTTCCCCCTCTTCCTTTGGACTAGCTGAAGTTACTATTTACTCTTTACTTTCTACCCCTACCTTACAGCCCCCAAATATTTCTAGTTATGAAATTAGATTAAGAAGTCCCATAGTTATTTCAAATCCATAGTGCATATAAGATGCCAATGGATCACTTCTATGAGAACCCCAAGGAGAAAAGGAAGGACGGAAGGAGATTGTTAAAAATGCAGACACTCAGGTTTAACTCCAGACTTCCTAAACCAGAATTTATGAGGGTAGGGCTCAAGAATCTTTATCTTAAACAATATCCTCAGGTATTTTTTAAATACTTTTAAGATAGAAGGACAATTGCCCTAGAGAAACATGTAATGTATGAATTCTCTACTTTTAGATCAAAACAGTTCCTATATGGAAACACCATAATTTGGATGATATGTTGACAACTTTACTCTTGAGGGCACAGGATGACTAAATTTATGTCTTTCTCTATGCACCAAGTTGATTTAACTGAAAATAATTACTAACTGTGCAGGTAAGTCCTAGAGGCATTAAGTACTTTCTAACAGAGCTTGTCAGTTCATCTATCTGATGATGGGTTGCAGAACAGCAAGACTCCATGAATGTAAGGCAGTCATCAGAACCTAAAGGCATGTTTGTAACTTACATAATCAAAATTTGGTAAGTAAATTCACATTTCAGTTGTTTAATATTAAGAGACTCAATTTGAAACCAAAAAATTAATAAAGCATTCTTTCTCAAATAATTACAAACTAAAGTAACTTCATTTAGGGTATTATTCAAGTACTACTTCATATGATTTAAAGTGTGAGCTCTACTGGCTAAAGAGCAAGAATGATCAATAAATATTTTTTATTTCATGTAAGGCAGTATTATCAGATGTAATTAACTGGTCATTGACTGATGAAAGTCATTTTAATTAACTAACAAATTTACATAGGTGGATAAAAATGGTATTGGGAAGCTCATTATATGATGTGATGGAAGAATTCTTTCCAACGCTAATATTCTGTGATACTATAAGTTATTTGGTAGAAAAAATAAAAACTTTATGAGAGATTATGAATGCAACATTTCTTCTAAATGATATATATAAAAATAATGAAGAGAAACATATAAAAAGCTAATGGTGTTTTTGTACCTGGATGAACTCCTGAGCTTTATTTATTTCTCAATATTTTATACATTTAAATAAATAAACATACAAAATTATATGCATAAACTAAACAATACATTGGGCCTGCAGCCATAGCCCTGTGGCATCCGATCCCATCAGATCTCGGAAGCTAAGCAGGGTCAGGTCTGGTTAGTACCTGGATGGGAGACCGCCTGGCAACACCAGAAGCTGTAGCATGGGAGAAGGACCTGGCAACCCCCTCCCAAAAATCGATCTGCCATGAAAACACTATGAATAGCAGAGAAGCACTGACAATAATGTTTCCCCTGTTGTACAGAGGGTCGCTATGAGTCAGATACCAACTCGACGGCACCTAACAACAACAACAACAACAAAACAATACATTATGATAAGAAAAGATTTTCAAAAAAGATAAGAATTGCCATAATTTATTTTCCAAGTAAGCATGGTTTGGGGAAACCAAGTTATTCTTAATCGATGTTGGAAGATGATAGTAGAAAGCACTGAAGACAAACACTCCAGAAATGACAGACAATCTACAGAGGCAGAGAACTGTGGAAATCAGTCTTGACCCTATACAGTATTTAATGAAGTATAAATTAAATCTATGCATATAGTAATTAAAGATGAAATCTCACATCAATTTAAAAAACAGCTACCTGTTCACTGATTGCAGAGGGTAGGGAAGAGTGACATTCAGTTCAGTTCAGGTCAACCAGAGCAAAAGCCATGATGAACTGGATTTGTTTGATAAAAAGTAGACAGCTTTTGTTGCTAGGATATTTGCACTGCTTTGTTATTAAAGTTCTCTTCATTTTTAATAAATACAAGAACTCCTCCAATAAAGACACATTAACATTAGCATTTTCTGAAAGGTCTACCTCATGCATAATTTCCATGGCAACCAGCCACTGTAGCTAGGCAGAGAGGCTGAACTCATGTTTCCAAAGTGCCACTAATTCATGTCTGATTCACATATGTGAGTGTATGTGTGCCGTGGGTGACTGTGTATATGTAAGTGTCAAGAAATGTATATGTAGATGTTTGAATGTAGTAATGTCAGAGAACAAAAACTAAAACAAAACATTGTCTTTGCACAAAGTAGAATTTTGAACATTTTAGTTGGCTTTGTATAGTCAAATCAGATTGCAGCCATTACAATTTGATTGTTTTCATAGAATAGAAATATCATTTGCTGTTTATAAATGTAACTTCTAATGTTTATAATGGTTAAGAAAAATTATGTAAGAAATATAAACTTATGGGTATTTCACAACCTCAAAGTTTTACCCTGGTATTGGTTTTTATGATTTTTTTAAACCATCAAGCACAAGCTGTGTATTCAAAGTAAGAGATTACTTACTCTGATGCCAAATTATATTAAAGTTTTTGGAATTTGTACAAAACACAATTAGTGGAAGAGGAGTATTCAACAATTTATATGAAGAAAATATAATCATAATAATTTAATATATAAAATAATGATGACCCTAGCATCATTATTTTTCATTGTAGCTGCCTCCAAGATAGCTACTGATAATCTTTGCCTCCTGGTATTCACACCCCAGTGCAGGCCACTCCCACACTATACCAGGGTGGTTGGTGTGATTTATAGAATATAACAGAAATGATGGTATGTCACTTCAGAGATTAGGTTGTAAGAGACATGGATGCTGTCATCTTCATTATTTCCTTTTTCTTGGATAATTTATTTTGGGAGAAACCAGCTTCTATGTCATGTGTGGCTCTATGTAGAGGCCCTGATGGTGAGGAACTGAGGCCTCTGCCATCTGAGTGAGCTGGAAATCACTTGCCAACATCTTAAGACCCTGAGCCACAATCACTTAGATTCATAATCTTTAGAAACTATATGAGATAATAAATATCTTTTGTCATAAACTACTAAGATTTGGTACAATTTGTTATATAGTAATTGATACCTTAAACCGATTTTGGTACAAGATAAAACCATAAACTTTGGGAATGGTTATGGAAACCAGTGAAGTAGGCAGAATTCAGTAAAACTTTCAGGATTTTTGTTTGTTTTGTTTGTTTGCTTTTTGCAGTACTTGAGTGTTGAACCACTGAGCTGCACCCCCAGGCCATTTTTTATTTTTATTTTTTTGAGTCAGGGTTTTGCTAAATTACACAGGCTACCTCCAACTCACAATCTTCCTGCTTCTGCCTTCTGAGTGGCTGGGATTAGAGACTGTGCCACCACTCCCAATTTTTTTTTTCCTTTTTTTTTTTTTTAAAGCATAAATTTCTCTATACAGTTTGTGACCAGAACTTTTGAACTTTTGAGGAGGCTGGTGGTAAGGGCTTCATGGGAAATAAGAAGCATACTATTGGAAACTGAAGGAGAGGGATCCTTGTCATGCAGTAGTGGCAGTTTGCATGCTGTGATGTGGAAAGTTAAAAAATGTGCCTAACAAATTGAGTGATCTAACAAAATAGATGTCTAGGTAAGTGCTAAAGATGCCATCGGATTTCTTCTTGCTAATTACAGTAAATTGGGAGAGAAGAGATATGAACAAAAGGAAGAGCTATTAAAGATGAATAAGATGAGACTTGATACTGAAAAGTCTCAGGTTTTCCAACAACAGCTGATGCTAAAATTAAGAAATGGCTTCCAAGCAAACACCAGGAAAGCATAGTCTAAAGATCAAGCCAAAGGTGAAGCTATTAAAATCATTTGTTTAGGCTTCAAAGTAATCTAAGGTCACAACTCAGAATACTGTTTAATTAGATAAAAGGCCCTCTAAAGCCTTTGATATATATCTACTATGTAGTCTACTATTATCCCTATATTTTCCTTTTATGCAATTATCTTGTATATTTTAGGGACACAGACATGATTTTCTCAGAGTTTTGTGGATGTAGATATTATCTATTCTAGTGGACTCTGGTAAGATTCACAGTGGAATCACAAAGTTTTAAAAAGAATTATATCAACAAAACACTTTCAGAGACATTACAAAATGAAAAGAGCCCGTTGGTCCTTCTAAATTTTTTGGGCAGGAAACAAGCTGAGAAAACCACTCAGCTGCAAACACACACCACTTTTCTTGGAAAAAGAAAGTTGATTCAGAGGAGAAAATCAATAGTGCAGAAGGTGGAGCCAAGAGCCATGGACAAAAGTGAAACTGAATTCTAATGGAAGAGGTTCCAACATTTTTCCAGTTTAAAATCTGAACCATTATGGACTACTGTCATCCATTTCCTTCCTTATAGGCACGCCTACAGCAGTTATCCTACTTTGTTTCATCATTATATATTGGGTGGATTGGTTGCAGATACCATCTCTCTTTAGTCCATGGACATTTTAAAATAGTTTCATAACAAAGCACAAGTAACGAAGGCAGTATTGAATATAGCCTGCAGCTGTAGCACTGTGGCGTCTGATCCCATCAGATCTCTGAAGCTAAGCAGGGTTGGGCCTGGTTAGTACTTGGATGGGAGACCACCTGGGAACACCAGGTACTGCAGGCTTGGAAGAAGGATCCAGCAACTCACTCCCAAAAATCAATCCACCATTGAAAACCTTATGAGCAGCAGGGAAGCACTGACAATACTGTTTCACCTGTTTTTTGTAGGGTGGCTATGAGTTGGACACCGATTCCATGGCACCTAACAACAACAATAATACTGAATATAGAAATAATAGTTTGGAAGCATTTGAAGAAATCTAAGTAACAACTGATAAGGATCTCAACTAAATGATTATAAGATTGGGAAGAAAAGAAAGGATTTCAGAGATAGTAAGAAGGTAGTCTGTAAAGGACTTGGGCTATAGTGAACCTCATACACACACACTCATATATGACACACACACACACACACACACACACACACACATATATATATATCCATAGCACTGTAGCATCTGATCCTGTCAGATCTCAGAAGCTAAGCAGAGACGGGCCTGGTTAGTACTTGGGTGGGAGACCGCCTGGGAACACCAGGTGCTGTAGGCTTGGGAGAAGGACCTGGCAAGCCACTCCCAGAAATGAATCTGCCATTGAAAACCCTATGAATAGTAGAGAAGCACTGGCAATAGTGTTTCATCTGTTGTACATAGGGTTGCTATGAGTCAGATACTGACTCAATGGTACCTAACAACAACATTATATATATATATATATAATATATATATATATATATATATATAAATATACATGCTGGAGATCAAATCCAGGGCCTTGTGCAGTAGTCAGGCTCTCTCACTGAGCTACACCCCCTAGCCCATGAACCTCAGATTTTCCACTATGATTTCTGGGTCAATAGTTATACCATCTACTAAAACAGAAATGAATATATGGATATTTAAATTATAACACAAATGTATGGACTCTAGCACTGTTTTGCACATTTTGTTTTTACTAGATGTCCAGAATAGGTAGTATTTGTTGTTACTTTCTTTAATCTATGTCTTAATTACCTATTTTTTCCCTAAAATCTGATTTTATTATGCCCTTGATTACCTTATGAGTCATTAATGTCATCAAATAAAATGAGAGCCTTGTGGATGTGGGGGGGTCATGATAGCTACATTTGAATTAAGTTGAAACTCAATATGGGAAGAATTTGTACACCTTAAAAAGTCTGTAGACAAATCTTACAGGAGCTGCATTTCATTCCTATCTAATGGTGTTTATACCCTTTCTAATCTTCTCTTGAGTGTAGGTAGGATTCATGACTTGCTCTAACCAATAGAATATGGAAAAGGTAAGGGGATGTCACTCTCACAATTAGGTTTCTTTACATGATAGAAGTGATGAGTTCTCACTTTTATAGCTATATGACATAATAAATATTCTAAATAAGCAGACTGGAATTAGGATTTTTCCTCCTTGCTTCTAAGCTAATTAACAATTCCATTACCACATATATTTATCATTTTTCTCAGGATAAAAACATTGCAAGTTCATTCTTTCAGTAATTTTGAAATATATAATTATTATTTATTATAATAATATATCACCCTTCTGTAATAGTTCATTAAAGCTTATTCTTCCACTCTAATTGAAATTTTGTATCCTTTGATTAATCTCTCCTTTGCTCATCCACACCTTCTCCTCAGCCTCTGGTAACTACAATTCTGCTTTCTATCAGTTCAAATTTTTTAGTTCCATATAAATGATTTTAGGTATTCATCATCACTATTGACCTAGGACAGTAGATTGGTGGCTAAATACAAACAACTGCACATACACAACCAAAGTTGCTGTCCAAATTTCATATTCTCAATCAACAAAAGATTATTCAACCAGGCCACTTGCTTTTAAACTTCAAATAAAGACAAAAATAGACACACTCTTGATATATTACTTTTTGAAAGCATAACATGGTATTTAGAAAAAAGACTGCATATATGTATGGCTCCATATTTTCAATAATCCTAAGAAATCTTTGAAAAGCACTATACCTAAATAGTTTGGTCTTGGTGCCAGATGGAGGTATATTATTTAAAAATTGTCAAATGAAAAGGCAAGCCAGATACTGGGAGGAAATATCTGTGAATCATTTCCTTTGATAAGGGATTTGTATACAGAATTTATAAAGAACTCTTAAAATTGAACAATAAGACAACCCTGTCAATATGTGGGAAAGTGTTTGAATAGACATTTCACCAAAGATCTCTGAATAGCTAACAAGCATATGAAAATATATTTAGCATTATTAATTGTTGTTGTTGTAAGGTGCCCTAGAGATGGTGTCTGACTCATAGCAACCCTATGTACAACAGGTGAGACAGTATTGTCAGTGCTTCTCTGCTATTCACAGGGTTTTCAATGGCTGATTGTTTTTTGGGAGTGGGTTGCTGGGTCCTTCTCCCTAGCCTGTAGCACCTGGTGTTCCCAAGAGGTCTCCCATCCAAGTAATAACCAGGCCCAACTCTGCTTATCTTCTTAGATCTAATGAGATCAGATGCCATAGTGGTGCAGCTGCAGACCATTAATCATTAGAGAAAAGTAAATAAAAACGATCAGATCCCATTTTGCACCCACTAGAGTGACTATGATAAAAAAAGAAACAATAACAAATATTGCTGAGGATATAGAGGCATATGCCTTCAACTGTTGCTTGGGGAATGGAAAATGGTGCAGTCATTTGGGAAAACAGTTTGGTAGGTTTTGTTCTGTCTTGTTTTGTTTTGTTTTAAATTAGGCATAAATCTGCCACACAACCCAGCAATTCTACTTATAGCTATCCAAGCAAAGGAACAGAAAACCTATTCTTGCACAAAGATTTATAAGTAAATGTTCATAGCAGTATTATCCACTGTTGATGAAACATGTTGCTAAATGTTGTTAGATGCTGTCAAGTCAGGTCCAACTCATAGCAACCCTTATAGGGTTTTCAATGGCTGATTGTTTTGGGATTGCTTTACAAGACAAAATATAGAAACAACCAAACTACCTATCAACTAATGAATAAAGAAAATGTGATAGATCCATACAGTCACATGCTATTTAGCAGTAAAAATGAATGAACTATTGATACATACGATGGTGCAGATAAACCTCAAAAACATAAATGTCAGAAGCTAGGTGCAGAAAAACACAGATTATATGATTCCACTTATATGAAATATCTAGAAATGCAGCCCAATAGAAACTGCAAGTATATTAGTGGTTATCTGGGGTCGGATGTGGAATGGGAGTTACTGTAAATGGGTCATGGGATACTTTGGGGTGATGGAAATGTGCTGAAATTGGATTGGGGTGATGACAGCTGCAAAATTTATAAATATACTAAAAATAATTAAACTATAAACTTACAACAGGTGAACTTTTTCTTATAGAAATTACATCTCAATAAGGGTATTTTTAAATGTCAAATTTAAAAATACTCATCTACTAGGTTGTAGTTTCATTTGAAAGTGGAGATACACAAATGGTCTCAGGGATTCTTGCTCCTTAGGTAAAGTATCAAACTTCATGAATCCAGGTGTCCATAATTTCATCAGGGAGTAGGGAAAATTAGATTAGATCTGGTTCTTGGGGAAGGTGAACGTACGTAAGTTCACTATGCACACAAAATAAGAGGGACAGGGCTGGAATGTTTACCGGAGCAGACTTTATGATTCCAAAGTACTTTGGCAGCACCCATTTCAATACAAAGATCTACTGGTATAAAGCTCTTATACATTAAAGTATATCCTTTAACATCTCTGCAGCATAATTTTTGGATAGCATCATGGGAGTTTCTGCACTTAAACATTGAAAGTAGTCTCTAACTCAGACATCTCATTAAACTAAACATGTCTTTCCACTTCTACCCTGGTTTGTTCAAATGAGAGGCAGTCATAGCACATTTCTCTAATTAATAGTCCAACTACACATTGGCTAAGAACATATATACACATACACAGTTTGAAGAATAAAGGGTATAAAAGTAGCTAAAATATATATTTTTAATTTTTGATCAACAGAAATACATTTTGTCTCTAATATTGAAATTGTGTACCTGGAATGCGATGGGCCTCTTTCCTGAGAAGTTTGGGAGGACAGACTTCCATCAAAGGAGTTTCCTTGATGGCAGCCTGAGATGGTGGCCTTGGGTGAGATGGAATCAGACTGCAATGTCTCAGAGACCACTTGGAGTCCCTTTTGAAAGTGGAGATAGTAATAATTAGCTACTATATTACATATATATTTACATATATGTGGGTTTTTCAGCATAATTATTATAATAGCATAAACCAAAGGATTTTGACTTTGTCTAAAAGGACATGAAAACAGACTCTGAGAGAGCACCTGCATCATTTCAAACAATCAAGCTAAGTACTTTCATACATTTTATTTCATATTGCCCTTGATTCGGTTTTTTTTCACCTTTATGTCCAGTATCTACAGGAGAGTAATAAACCTGAAAACTCATCAAAGATATGTCAATACTGAGGAGAAATGAATTGAAGTGTGAGGTCAGACACTAGCACCAGGTTAGCAGAAGGTAAGCAAATTGAAGCTAACACATGAGAGTGGAAGTGCAAGGTTCAGGGTTTTTCATCATTCATCGGAGGGAGGATGCCATACATTTTTCAATCAGACACAATGACCTTCACTCTGATTTGGCGTACACACTCAGCAATTCTCTTACAGAGTAGCTTATTTTCATTACATTTAGATGATTAATATAATTTTTTCCAGGTAATATGAGATAATTTTCATAAATATTACAGATTAAATTCCTCACGAAAAGCAAAAATCTATCAGGGTACAGTCCTTATACTTTCTACTTTTATACACAAAGTAAGCCATGATTCAACCAGGATTTATAGAAAAACAAATATGGTTAGAAATATCATGAAATAACTGTATTTCAGAAGAATAACTGTAATTCAGAAATAACTTCTGAACTGTACCAAAGTATCTTTAGCATGAATACACTATGTATGCTTTATATTAGATGATTTGGGAGATTAAAAAAATTAGAGGGCTGAGTGTTTGCCTAGTGTACGTTAGCTCAATATACCTGAACCTTGAACTCAAGAACGTATATTTAAGTTTTAAGACTAGTAAGTATAGATTAAAGCAGCATATCTAAAGGAACTATAATGCAAACTATAAACAGCCATAAAACCAATTTTAAGTGTTTTATTGTTTGTTGTTGTTGTTAGGTGCTGTAGAGTCGGTGTCCAACTGATAGAGACCCTATGTACAACATGTGAAACACTATTGCCAGCACTTCTGTGCTATCACAGGGTTTTCAATGGTTGATTGTTTTTTTGGGAGTGGGTTTCCAGGTCCTTCTCTGAAGTTTTTTATAGGGCACATTAAAATTAGTAAAATTAGTACAACATGAACTTAATTTTAATGATACTGATATATTAAAACTCCAAATTGTTGTTTCAACATATAGTCAATATAAACATATTAAAAGCATGCTCACATTTTTTCATACTTATGTTTCCAAAATATATTTAATTCTCAGTTCAGGTTATTCATATTTCAAGTGTTTAATAGCCACATAGGTCTTAGGGACGTCTCTGTTAGACAGTGAAGGTTTAGCATAATTAGACACGAGTTCCTAGGGAATTGGGCTCTTCTTTGTTTCTTAAAAGGATAGAATTTAGACAGGCTACAAGGATGAAAGAGAGGATTCTAGTTAGAAGAAACAGCCTCTGAGAAGACTCAGAGGCTGAGTGTGCTTCATATGTTGGAGGCCATGCTTAACTGACTGAGGGGTGATCAGACAGAGGGCCACTTTGGAAAGATGGGGTCAAGTAGTGGAAGGTACAGCAAAACAGGAAGAGGTGTTTGGTCATGAAGTGATGGCCAAGAATCCTCTGTAGGTCCCTAAGGAGGAAGAGACATGACAAGGGGTGGTATCTTGCATATAATAGCTTTGGTAGAAAGATGAGTAATAAGTAAAGGGTACATTAGGAAGATTAGTCAGGCATTACTGGGTGGTATGTATGTTTCAAGCCAGAAGGTCTAGAGGTAGAAAATCCAATTAGGTGGTTCAAGCTGCACTTAAAGTTATGAGCTCCTAGATGTAGAGGGTAGTAGTGGGCACAGAGAACAGAGTACATTTTCGCAATATAGTGAAAAGAAAAAATATGACTTGGCAAGAAATCAAAAGAAAGGATTAAGTAGAGCAAAATAAGAGCTTTATATATTTCATTGTATTTAAGATATCACTTATAAAACACTATGTTAGTTTATGTGCCATTAAGAAGATATTGTTAATTCAACTAAGACACCTGACTTCTTATCAATGAGGACTTTTTATTATATACTTATTGAAAGAGCTATTTTACACTTATCTGGGCATAGCTTTCAATTGTTTATCTATTCTATGTATATGAAAAAGGAGGGTATAAGTGCAACTAATTCATGTAAGTATTTTAAAATTTCTTCGTACTTAGAATTTTCAACTTGGAATTGTTAATGTTCGAGTTTTCCTGAAGAGTAACTTCCTCTGTGTCAACAGTATTATTTCATAAAAGTGTTAGTTTTTACAAGAGCTCCCCGCTATCTCCTCTGATATGTCACTATGTCTTCTAAGCCACTGACCCCAATCTGGCAAATTTCAGTGCTGGGCATGACCAAATTCATGCTGCACAAAATGACAATCCTGTCAAGACTGCTATCAGGCAGGGAGATGGTAAGAGGCCAAAGCCTGTCAAGCACCCTCAATTTCAAAGATGTTAAATGTGAAAAATATATAAACCTCAAAGCATATAAATGATAGCTTAGGCAATTGTTCAGTAAATGGTAGATACACGAAGAACCTAAAATTTCCAGCTTGGTGAGTAAAAGAGGTGATCATACTCCTGAAAGGAATGTATCTGTTGGAAAGAGGATCCAATTCTGGTGGGAGCATCAAGTTTTACTTTGCACATGTTGAACTGAAAGTGATGGCAGGTCCTCCAATTACATGCTAAGTTAATAGCAGTATACATTTCTATGTAGCTTTCTTCTACCTTGGAATTCATTTCTTTCTTTCATGAATCAAATGTGACAAATTTGTATGGAATTATTTTTAAATTTTGTGACAGAGTCTTGCTAAGTCACATAGAGGCTGCCTCTGGCTTCAAACATGCTATCCTCCCAAGTCACTAGGATTTCAAGCATGCACCATAGGGCCTGACTTATTCCATTTAATTTTTCATCTTCTGTTTTATGTGGGTATGTCTTGACTCCTCATTAAACTTTAGATGTCTTAAGGTGTAAGAGTGAACCTTATATCTCTTGTTATCCTTCCTCTCCCCCCAGACACTATCCAACCTATGTTAGAGTTACCTAAGGAGCATGAGAGGATTCAATAATTGATGGAGAACAAGACCACATTTTAATATTAGATGAATAATGATAATTAATGTTTATTGAGTATTACATGCTAGCCATTGAGATAAAGTACTACTTACCATGTACTCTTCATTAACATAAATTGCTAGTCATAAATTGTCTTGTTGCAGCACCTCTATACTTCTAGGAGATGCATGAAATAAATTTTCATACTTGGCAGATAAAAAACTAGAGGCTGTTAAAAGTTACACATTCAGAAAGAAGGTGAGTGCTTTGAGCTTAGTAGTGTGATTCTAGAACTGATGTCTAGCCCTATGCTACATCAAATAATTCCTTTCTCCCCTCTTCTCATGATTATAGTAAACTAACCTCTTCTTGTCTTGTGTCTTGATTTGGTGATTCACAGGTCTGACTTTGACTATTGATAGGAGAGCTTCTCTTTGCTATGAAGAAGGGAGAAATTCCATTGTGAATTTTATAAGATTATAAGTTCATCTTATTTCATAAGTTTATTTTAAAATAAAAACCAATTTTAATAGATCACTATCAACTGGAAAGAAGACATCCAATAACACATATTGTAAGAGAGCCTGCAACTGTACCACTATGGTGTCTAATCCCCTCAGATCTCAGAAGATAAGCAGGGTCGGGCCTGGTTAGTACTTGGATGGGAGACCTCCTGGGAACACCAGGTACTGTAGACTTGGGAGAAGGACCCAGCAACCCACTCCCAAAAATGAACCCAACACTGAAAAACCTATGAATAGCAGAGAAGCACGATAGTAGTGTTTCATCTGTTGTACGTAGGGTTGCTATGAGTAGGATATTGATTTGAACGGCACCTAACAAGAACTGCAACATTGTAACAGAAATCAAATAACTGATTCAAAAATCTTAGCATTTCTTAATTCTCTATGTAAGTATTCTTTTCAGTTTGATTCGGTAAGTAAAGCTGCTAAAATATTGGCAATACTAAAAGTAAGAATAGGTGCCATCTACCCAGCATTTACTAGTACTAAGTCCTGTTTTTAGCATTTTATATATATTAACTAATTTCACCCCTTCAGAAACCCTATAATACCATTATATTATTATATTCATTTTGCAGATGAAGAAACTAAGGCACAGGAAGTTAAACTTGCCCAAGGTCACTTAATATTTATAGGAAGTTAGTTCCAGCCAAAGCTATCTGACCTCAGAGTCTGTGTTCTAGTCACTAACTTAAGTTGTAAGTCTCAGGTCAGTTACATCTTCACCTCAGGGTCAGGAACAGTGGGAAACCAAGGTAGTAATGCCTCCTTTGAATGGTAAGTGGATGTTGAGAAGGAAAATGATGTGCCAAGGTTACCATGTGGCATTGCTCATCCTGGCCACTATGTCTAACCTCCCCTCAGATCCTTGGGCACTATTTCAAGTCCATAGGTATCAGGCACAGGGGAAAGAAACCAACCATGAGTATCATCCAGAAGCAAAGACAGGGCAAGGTGAATAGTACAGAGGCTATCATGGAAGGTTATGGTTTCTTGGTAAGTTTTTTTATCATTATTTGTTTTTCTCATAATAGACGGTTGAACCCAGGGCCTTGCATATGCTAGGTAAATGCTGTACTACTGAGCTGCATCCTAATTCCATTTTTTTAATTTTCTATTTTGTGACAATGTCTTGCTAAATTGTGCAAGTTTCCTCTAGCCTTGAACTCATCATCTTCCTGCCTCCACCTCCTGAATTGCTGGGGTCACAGGCTTGTGCCAGAGTGCTCAGAAGTTGTTGTTGTTGTTAGGTGCCATCAAGTTGGGTGATACTCATAGCGACTCTCATAGGTTTTCAATGGATGATTGTTTTGGAATTGAATTGGAAGGGATTGCCAGGTCCTTCTCCCATGTGCTCAGAAGTAGTTTTTATTTATTAGTCAAAAAGTAAGAGATGCGGCTGGGACTATAGTTCAGTGGTGGACTGCTTGCCTAACATGCATGAAGCCTTGGGTTCCATGCCCAGGACCACAAAAGAAGGGAGGGAGGGGGAGGCAGAGAGGGAGAGAGGGAGAGAGAGACAGAGAGAGAGGGAGAGAGAGAGAGAGAGAGAGAGAAAAAACCCCTAAATTTTAAGTGACTATCCCATTTATATGTGGGCTGGGATTTAGCTCAGTTGGTAGAGCACTGCTCTGCAGTCTCTGAGGTCCCGAGTTCAATTCCCAGCACCGCAAAATGGGAGAAGGACATGGCAACCCACTCCCAAGGCAATCCTAAAACAGCCATTGAAAATCCTATGTGGGTCGCTATGAGTCAGACTCGACTCGACAGCACCTAACAACAACAACAATCCTATTTATATAGGAAAATGATAAAAAAACCTTAAATATATTAAAAAATTAAATTTCTTTAACCAAAATATCCTAAAGACAGTTTTTTCACTAATAGTTTTGTTATACTTAAGCATAACTTATTTCCTTCTGTCTTATTTCTATAGTTTTTAGTTTTTTAAAAATCATTATACATCTGTCCTATATTCACTTGCCAATTGCTTAAATCCAAAGTAATTAACCTCATTCCATACATAGAATCTGAGATAGACACCTGGTTATGGCACCTTTACTTATGTAGTTCCTTGATATTTGGAACTATGATAGACTGTCACTCTTGATTTTATATTTCAAGTGTTAATGTTTTATATACTCATGCAAGTTTTTGAGGTAATCTATTTTTACTACATGAACAATTTTATCCTCTTTTTGAATGACAGTATTTGTCACTATAAGCATCTTATCAAACATAAGAATAATATGGTATTCCTTGGTCACACAATTCCTTAACATATGTACCTTGCAAGGTAGTGTTAGGTTACAGGAAAAAAACATACGTAAGAACTTGCTTATAGTTTACTTCCATGTACAGAGCCCTTTTATATGCATAATTTTCCATTGTCTGCACAAAATCCTACAAACTAAGCAATCTATATACTGTACATGTTCAAAGGTGTGTATATATGTTTAAGATATATTGTGCTTATGTAGGCTTCTGTATATTTCCCACATCATTTCTTTCTTTTAAAATTTTATTATTGTTGCTAAACAGAGTTGGGAATAGAAAGATGGAATTTATGAAAGACTTGCTCTAAAATGGGCTCTTTATGTGCATTCTCATTTATTGATTCTAAGAAGCCCTGTAAGGTGGCATTATGATCTCTATTTCACATTAATGGAAATACTCAGGACAGTTAGGTTATATACACAGCAAGACACAGATTCAGAGTGAATTAGAGCCTACTGTGTACTTTTCAATCTACCATGTTGCACTCTTTCTACAATTCAACAATAGGACCATCTCATTAGGCAATTCCTTAAGTGAAATACTTTGATAGAAAAAAAAAACAATAAGATGAGATTGTTAAGGAGCCTCTACTTCATCTCCTTTGATAATGATGAAATAATAATTGTAATAATAACTATTGCTTATTCACTATTATGTGCCAGCCATTCTTCTAAGCTGTTTTGTATACATCAACTCATTTGTTCATTATAATCATCCTTTAATACTTATTAATGTAGTATTTTAATTCCCATTTTACTGGATGAAGAAATGGAGGCATAAGATGCTTGTAGGTCTTACCCAACTTGCATAACTGAAAAGCATATGTCTCTGGTTTGGTGTTTCTCTTCATGAGAATAAGCCCTGTACATGGGTCACCTAGATAAATACCCAGGGAGATTTGTTTCTCAGCTTCTTAAGGGCAGATCATTCCATCAACCTTACTCCTACGTATGAGAGAATCTGCTAATACCATCCCACTGGGAGCAGAGTCACAAACCTGTAATGATGTTTCTGATAGGCTTTACCAGAGCTGTGAAGCCGGAGACTTCAGGTTGTCTGTGTTCCCACATAGGCTGCCAAATAACAAGGCCACTGGCCAGCCGGAAGGTGAGGTCAGATTCCTGGGGGCAAAGAAGACCTGTCCAGTAACTGGCTTGTATCAGTCAAAGCATCATTATCCATAGGTTATCTTCAGAGTGGTTTAACCTGCCAAATCTCCTTTCATCACTCTGATGAGCATTTTTTAGGGCAAACCATGGAACCTAAATTATTACTGCAATTACTATGAAAATAACAGTGATCTGTTTTATGCAAAATGAGTAATTAATCAAAATGTAGCTTTGGGCAAAGCATGAGCATACATATCATTGTCTTGTGTTGACACCTGTTTACTGTAAGAGTCTTGGCAGATTGCTTCACTTGTAGTTACAATATCATTCCTCTTAATTATTTAACCCTCTTTCTTTCTCCCTCATAAGGCAATTTTGATTTTCTATTCTCCAGCCCATCTCTCTTTCTTGAATTTCATGGAATCAGGTAAATATATTTGGACCCTTGATAGTGCATTATTTTGTCCTCTTAACAACAAAAATTCCTTAAAGGCAAGGATAGATCAAGGATCTTCCTTCCCTCCCAGCCCCAAGCATCATCACAGCACTTAAGACAGCATTAGGAATTGTGTGCACAATATTCAATAAATACTTCCTGAATTGGGTTGGCTTTGCAATCCATGCCCACTCAATTTATCTATAATTGAAAGTCTCTTTCAAAAACATATTTGCTGCTTCATTATTACATTACTTTGAGAGGCTGAGGTATTCAAAATATAATCTCATATTGTAAAAGTCAAGCATATGGCATTGTGAGATTGCATCTTAACACCTCAGCCTCTCAAAACAGTGTGAAGATGGAAGTACAGAAAGTGATTACAGATTAATGAACACCTCTGAGACCCAGGAATTCATTTAGGACAGTGGTTTGCAAACAACTCTGACTTACATATTATAACCACCTAGGGAAGTTCTTGAAACATAGGAGGCCCAGGTCTCTCCTCATTCCCCTATGTAGATCATTATATTAGAATCTCACTGTGGTTTTCTAAAGTTCCCCCTGTTGATTTTCACATGAAGCTATAGCTGAAAATCACTGAGCTAGAAGGGTGAGAGCTAGGAAGAAATTGGAAAAACTGAAAAAGAAAAGTGATTCCATAAGTTGTGAATCAATGTAGGTGAATGTCAAGGAAACTTCAGCTTAAAAGGCTGGTAAAAATCCAGGGATAAGTCCAGATATTGGTAGAGAGGACTCTTGTGCAAAGCTAACACCTATGTTGGGGTACTGACACCATTAGTGGCAAAACCACAGCAGTGCCCACATTGGAAAATCCTCCAGGATTCCCTGTGGAAGTATTAAGACAGCTCACAAAGCATCTGGTGAAATTCATTCCTGGTTTAGTCTACTGATATTTGTAGAGCACATACTATTGCTATTCTAGGTGCTATTCTAGGTTTTTAATACAACAGGAAACAAAGCATACAAAAATCTCTACTCACAGTGCAAAGGAGAAATAAAGCATGTAAGGGGATGTGTCAGGCAAGATGTTAACCTCTTAGAAAGGCAGTGGGAAACAGTGAGAAGGTTACTTTTGAGGAAAGAGATAAGGGAAATGAAGGAGCTTCCATATAGTTCCACATCTCTAGGGGAAGCTTTCCATGAAAAAGGATTAGCAAATGCAAAAGCCCTAAATTTGCCTGGTGTGTCAAGAAACAACCAATAAGCTGTGTGCTTGGAGTCGAGAGGATGAAAGAAGAGTAGAAAAAACAAATTAGGGATTGTATTATGTGCTAGATAACTTATTGCAAGGACACAGTAAGGACTTTAGCAATTTACTGAGTAAGAAGGGGAGTCACTGGAGGATTTTGAGTAGTGGAGTGAAATGAATGGATATATGTGTTAGTAGGTTCACTTGGGTGTTGAAGATCATTTAAGAAAGGGTGAAAGTGGAAATAGAGATAATTTGGCAAGCTACTATTACCATCTATGTGAAAGATGATTCAAGTAGGGTGCAAGTAGAGAGCAAAATTAGAAGAGGGACATTCTGAATGCTTTTTGGCAATTTAGCTACAGAACTTGGTAATCGATAAAAAGTAGACTGTGACATGGGGCTGGGGTTTAGCTCAGTTGGTAGAGTGCTGCTCTGCCCTCTTTGAGGACCTGGGTTTGATTCCCAGCACTGCAAAAAATGAGAGAAAGACCTGGCAATCCACTCCACAAGCAATCCTGAAATAGCCATTGAAAACCCTATGACAGTTGCTATGAATTGGATCTGACTCAATGGCACCTAAAAACAAAAACAACAAGAGAGTGACGCAGAAAGATCTAGGGGTTTTCCATTAATAAAGATGGACAAGCTGAAGAGGAGCAACTCTGGGGATTTCAGGAGCATGAAATGAGGGGCTGAGGTGCTGCTAGACATTTAATTAGAGATATGAAGGAAGCGGGGATGGGATTTAGTTCAGTGAGTAGAGTGCTGCACTGCAGTCTCAGAGGCCCCCGAGTTCAATTCCCAGCACCGCAAAAATGGGAGAAGGGCCTGGCAATCCACTCCCAAGGCAATCCCGAAACAGTCAGCCATTGAAAACCCTATGAGGGTCACTATGAGTCGGATACCGACTCGATGGCACCTAACAACAACAACATGAAGGAAGCATCAAGGCAGATAGGTCTGGAGGTTAGGGGAGAGTAATCCAAGCTCGCTTGAAATGATATGAGGAAGTCTGCATAATATTGTTTAGCAATCAAGGAATTAATATTAAGCAAAGCTTACATCTTATTTGTTTTCAGAAAACACGGGAAGCCACATTTCAATTGACCTGTTTTTAATTCTTAGTTTGATTCTTAGTTTTCCATGTTTCTCATAAGTAATCCCAACACAAGTAAAATTTGAATGAAAATTGCAGCAGGAAATGCTAAAATTTCTTGTACTAAAATCCTGCTCTTTAATGTCTGCTATATCAGTGTGACACTTAGCACTCATTGATAGTTCCTGTCATTACTTTATCTTGTATATCCTCACCTACTTTAAGAGTGTCTTTTTTGAAGACAAGTTGAGATCTTTTTCTGAGCATTTTCTCCTGAATATCAAGATAAAATTGTTGATTAAATAAATATATTTTCATTTTCTCCAAATAACACCAACAAAACCCAGTCACCCTTCAGACTTAAATACCTGTAGCACCTATGGCCTCCTCTTGTATGGATATGGTCCTGAGTAAGTGTTCATAAGTGGGTGGGATGCACAAACTCTGAGACCCTAATTTCTCTTCTAGGTACTCCTTTAATGGGGCATCCAATACTATATATGTACAAATAACCAGAAACTCAGTACCTGGAGAGGACACTTTTTATCATTCAAACAGTTAGAAAGCAGGTGTACTAAAAAGATCCTGAGAAAAATCAGAAATTAAAAACCCTGGTAGAATCTGTATCACTACATTTCAGGTATTTTTCTTGTGTCCACTGAGGGTCCAATAAATTTATTCTTCTTCTTCTTGTTAGGTGCTGCCAAGTCAGTGTCCGACTAATAGGGACCTTACCTACAATAGGCAAAATGGTATTGTTACTGCTTCTCTGCTATTCATAGAGTTTTCAATGGCTGATTATTTGGGGGGAGTGGGTTGTTAGGTCCTTCTCCCAATCCTACAGCACGTGGTCTTCCCAGGAGGTCTCCCATCCAAATACTAGTACTAGTAACTATCAGGCCTGACCCTGCTTAGTTTCTGAGATCTGACAGGATTGGACACCACAATGGTATGGCTGCAGGCAAATTTATTCTTAGTCCAATTTACAATTCAGAAAACTGAGGCTTAATTAACTGCTCAGTGTTATACAGTAAGAAGCAGTAGATACTAGATTCAAGTGCAACTTTATCTATTTCCAAAACTTGAACTCTCAGTCTCCCAAATAAAATTACAGCCTTCTGGGCACACACATTTTTCCAATGCAGATGAAATTGTTGACATACAGACCTTTTTATGGGATATCCTTTTTAGGGGAGACCTTTTTCTTGCCCTCTCCATTTTAACTGCTATGTACTCACATATAGTTGCTGTTTTAAACACTTGGATCAGCTCCTGATAATAACTTGGGTTTTATCAGTGGATCAGTTAGAAAACATTTAGTGAGAGACTCATAAATATGCTACATTAGTTAGACCAGACACTATAGATACAGTTGTGACCCATATAAGCAGCATTGCTTTCCTCAAGGACCTCTTTTCGTGTGGGAGTTATGGGCAATAAACATGTGCAGAAACACCTATAATAACTCCAGGTAGTGACAGGAACTAAAAAGGATAACAAATTAAGATAATGGACTAGTAACACAAAAGTGTAGGGAAAGGTGTGTATCAGGGCTTATCCATTCACCATCTGTTATGGAAGAAATTTCTGAGGTGTTCACACCTGAGTTATGAGTATGTTGATGAAAAAGATATGGCCATGTGAGGATATAAGGGTAGAAGGTGGGAGTAAATGTTTAAAAGTTGAAGGAAAGGCCAGTGCAAGAAACTTAAAATAAGAATGAGCTTATGGAGTTTGAGGTTAGTATCCATTTGGCCTGAAGGTTAGGGAACAAGACAGAAGCTAGGGAGATGAAAAGTGATGAAACTCATGAGCAGGAACCAAGCCAGGTCCTGAAAGTCTCATAGGCCAGATAGTCAATCTCAGTTAAGTGCCTTCCACTAAGTGTACTCTTTATAAAAGAGTTTTTCAAATGGAAAATTAAAGCTCTTCTTCTTCTCCTTCTTCTTGTTCCTCCTCCTCCTCCTTCTCCTCCTCCTCCTCCTCCTCCTCCTCCTCCTCCTCCTCTTCTTCTTCTTCTTCTTCTTCTTCTTCTTCTTCTTCTTCTTCTTCTTCTCCTCCTCCTCCTCCTCCTCTTCCTCCTCCTCCTCCTCCTCCTCCTCCTCCTCCTTCTCCTCCTCCTCCTTCTCCTTCTCCTTCTCCTTCTTCTCCCCAGTTCTAGGGGTTTGAACCCAGGGCCTCACAAATGTTTGTCCAACACTACACCAATGAGATGCTCCCCAGCCCCCTTTTAAATTTTGAGGCATGGTCTCACTAAGTTGCAAAGTCTGCCTCTGTCCTTGAGCTCAGAATCCTCCTGCCTCAGCCTCCTGACTTACTGGGATTACAGGTGTGAGCCATGGTGCTCAGCTAAGTTAAAGCTTTATAAACCATAATTTGATTAACAACATTTTAAAATTTTAGTTTGTTTGATGGGTAATGTTGCCAGCATGTGTTGCATTTCAGGAATTCATAGCCAGTTTAAAATCCATTCCTATCAACAATGGGACAGATTCATAGAAAGCGAATTTTTTTTAGAGAACTAAAATGGATAAAAAGACTCACTAGTTCATCCCCTAATGTTGTTGTTGTTAGGTGCGGTCGAGTCGAGTCCGACTCATAGCAACCCTCATAGGGTTTTCAATGGCTGACTGTTTTGGGATTGCCTTGGGAGTGGGTTACCAAGTCCTTCTCCCATTTTGCGGTGCTGGGAATCGAACTCCAGACCTCAGAGATTGCAGAGCAGTGCTCTACCAACTAAGCTAAATCCCAGCCCTGTTCATCCCCTAATAGGGATTATTAATGATCACAACCACTTTCATATATACATTGCTAACTTGAATATCAACAAATGCAGCACTGAAGGTGCTAACTTGTTTATGCCAATAGATTAAGAAAATGTCTACCTGGCCCACTGAATGAAAGAGATCATACTCATGCCTATTCCCAAGAAAGGGTATCCAACCAAATGTTGAAATTAACACATGATATCATTAATATCACACCCAAAGAAAATTTTGCTAAAGATCATTAAAAAGCAACTGAGGCAGTACATAGACAGGGAATTGCCAGAAAATCAAGCCAGATTCAGAAAAGGGTATGGAACCAGGAACATCATTGGTAATATCAGATGGTTATTAGCATAAAGCAGAGAAAACAAGAAAGATGTCTACCTATGTTTTACTGACTGTGCAAAGGCATTTGACTGTGTGGCACATAACAAATTATGGATAACGCTGCCAAGAATGGGGATACCAGAGCACTTAATTATACTCATGAGGAATCTATACATGGACCAAAAAGCAGTCATTCAAACAGAAAAAGAAAACACTGATTGGTTTAAAGTTGAGAAAGCTGTGTATCAGGGCTATATCCATTTACCATACCTCTTCAATCTCTATGCTAAGCAAATAATCCAAGAAGCTGGACATTATGAAGAAGAACATAGCATCATGATTGGAGGAAGACTCATTAGCAACCTCTGTTATGCAGATGACACAATTGTGCTTGTTGACAAGGAAGAGGATTTGTAACCTTTACTGATGAAGATCAGAGAACACAGCCTTCAGCATGCACCTCAACATCAACAAAACAAAAATCCTTACAATTAGGTCAGTATGCAACTTCATAGCAAATGGAGAAAAGATTGAAGTTGTTCAAGATTTTGCTTTACATTTTTCTACAATCAACACCCAAGGAAGCAGCAGTTAAGAAATTAAAAGATGCATTACATTGGGAAAAGCTGTTGCAAAAGACCTCTTTAAGGTGTTGAAAAGCAAAGATGTCACATTGAAGATGAAGGTGCATCTTACTCATGCCGTGGTATTTTCAGTTGCATCATATGCTCATGAAAGCTGGGCTGAATAAGGAAGACAAGAGAGGAATTGATGCTTTTGAATTGTGATGCTGGAGATGAATATTGGAATATACCATGGACTGCCAAAAGAACCAACAGGTCTGTCCTAGTGCAACCAGACTGGTCCTTGGAAGCAATTTTGGACATGTATTTTAGACATGTTGTTGGGAGGGATCAATCCCTGGAGAAGGACATGATGTTTGGGAGAGTGACAGGTCAACAAAAACAGGAAGACGCTCAACTAGATGGATTGACATAGTGTCTCCAACAATGGGCTTAAAGATAAAAAAGATTTTGTGCCTGACATAGAATCAGAGAGTGTTTTATTCTGTTGTACATAGGATCACCATGAGTTGGACTCAACTTGACAGCACCTAGAAACAACTATAACAACTTGAATATCTTTTCATTAGAGTCATAATTTTCTATTTATGAGCAATTTAACACATTAATTCCTTCTTATCTCTTAGCATTTAGATGGAATATGGCATTATATGTCTTCACATATATTCACCCTGTCCTAGAAGTTCCACAACTGAGGATCTAAAAGGTTAAGTAATATCACTAGGGTCACATATCTAGAAAGTGGTTGTAAACTGATTTCAAGTAATATTTCCTTTCTCAGATCCAAGTGATAGATGGATATATTATATATTGAGGTAATTTGTTTCCTAGTAATCCTATGTTTCTTATTTTATGCATTTAAAATATTTAAATGCAATCCTTAAACTGTGCTTTTCCAAAAGTCCATAAAAGTTTAAAATTTTTGCTCTATATCCTGTATTTTAATGAGGTAGTTACAAAATGCTATAGAAAATCAGAGGAACTAGTGACTAAATCTACCTGAGGAAGGTCAGAGGAAAAGCTTCATGAAAATAATGACACTGAAGTTGGAGTCTGAAGGACCATGAGAGGACAAAAGGAGGGAAAGGAAGGCAGAGTAAACAGCAAGAGCGTATTCAGGGAATAGCTTCCAATACTCCCAAGACTGGATTAAGAGTTGGCCAGTACAGACTGAAAGTTGATAAATTAAGAAAAGAATTAAAGCCTTAGATCATACTTGACCTTACACACCATGTTTAATTTGTTGCACCATATCTTGAGACAGATGAAGAACCAATGAAGATTTTTAAGTAGGAAAAGGATATATAGACATTTGCCTTTTTGAAGTAATGTCTAGCAATTTAATATAAGCATAAAACTTCCCATACTTTGATTTGCTATAAGATTATACAAAGACATGGATAACCAAAGAGGGAAGTACCATTTGAAGCCCAACCTCACTTCATCTCCACCCCACTCCAGCCCTAATACTAGCTTACTTCTTACCTTGATCCTATGAACCAGAGGAGCAAACAGAAATACAAAGAGCTCCACAGTAGCCATGGAGTTCTGGAAGATCTTCCTTCGGTTGTTCTCCTCCTCATCATTGGAGCTGCTTTGGCAAGGCTGCCCTGGAGAACCTTGGTTTTCAACCTGGTGGATGAAAGCACTGCTGCTGCCACCCCAGCTGGAGCCTCGGTCGGTGCCCCCAAATCTTTCGCTGTTGCAGTCCTGTGGGGCCTCCAGAAGCATCCAGTGCAAGGTGTGAAGAAGCTTTGTCTCAGCCACACCCAATTTATCTTGGTGGCCTGCAAGGAACAACCACACAGCTAGGTAAAGGTAAACTCTGTATCCATAACCATGAAAGTCAATCATTGGTGTGGGAAGAAAATCCCTACTTTACTCTGTGGTTCGATTTCCCAGGAGACATTGGCATTTGGCTATCTCTAACAACCACTTCTGCCAGAGCTCCTTGTATTGGGGGACTTTTTTACTGTCGGCAATCTGAAGAACAGGATAACATCATGTGGGTAGAATCTGTATGAATCACTTCTCATCAGTCAGATATCCAAATATATTCCCAAATATATTTGGGAAGCCGAATGTTTAAAAGTAAAGCCTCTAAAGATAACAACTATTCTATTTTGGACAACATGAGCTTGAAAGATCTTCTATACAGGTAACATTTGAGCAGAGACCCAAATGAGGGGAGGGAATGGGATGGAGAAGAATGTGTACTCTAACATAGGATAGATGAGTAGGACTTACTGCCAGATGAACAAAGTAATTAGCAAAATAATTTGTATTTACCCCCCTCACAGCTATGGCTCTCCCACACACATGCAATACTACAAAGCTGGGGAAATTTCTGAGAAGAGGCCAAATTTCTGAGAAGAGGGTTGCTTTAGGAAATGGAAGGGCAAATTGGAAATCCTTAGCTGAGACTCATCTTATTCAGGTAAGAATTTTTAGCTTACTTATAGTATGTTAATGTTTAGGAGAATATTATCACACATTCCTTGTGAAATTAAAAAAAATTCAAAACAAGCGAGCCAGTTGCCTCTTTGGTAAAGCAAAAATGAGGATGGTACTGATGTAAGGGAAGTTTTGTAATAATTAAATGGGATAATGTGTGCATAGTACCTGGGATGGTAGTAACTGCACAATACAGGTTATGTTCAACATAACCATGGTGATGGCATGCAATAAACAAGTAATGCAGGAGCACGCACCTAGCTTGTTCCTGTTTGAAAGCAGGGTTGCAGTGCAGTGGAGAACATGAGGCAGGGCAGCTTGCACCAGCTCCCATCTGGAAATGCTCTGGATGGCTTCAGAGAGGGCTGGAGAGAGGCCATGCAGTTTGTTTTCTACCAACACTCGTTCAAAGGACTAGAAGGGAAAAAAGCACATAAAATAAGAATTGGGGATTCTGATTGTTAAGAAATGGGCATCAAGCTACTATACGCCTTAAAATATACAAATCACTGGAGCAGATGCTTTAGGGTACACTCCCATTCCATTTCATGTATATGCTGACCTGCCACTGTCTGCCCATCTGCATATTTTTGACTCAAAATACATGGTTTGAATTATTCAGTGATCTTTATTTATGTTAAATAAGGTTCCTTTAACAAAGAGCATAGCAACACATTTCACATCAACAGAGTTTTGAAGATAATATTTTATAAAATATTGCTGAGTCATCCAAACTGACTGTCATAACTGCAGACCAAAATGAAATGTGTTTCATCTGAAAGTGTCTTGAGAGACAGAATTTATGTCAATTTATTCAACAGGTTGTAACTCAGGCACAATTCTTTCAAGAAATCTGACTATGGTGCCTCTGATTTATTCCATCCAGTAGCAATGATTAGACACAGTCACTCCTTAATCTAATGCTTGGAACCATAAAAAAAACACTTGGTATCTGTTGAATACAGAAAAGAAGGTAGGGAAGGGAGAAGGGAGTAGGGAATAAACCATCCTTGCTTTGTTCCTTACTAAGTCTTCTGTCCTTGCCAGGGATGTTTCCCAAAAGTGAAACACCTTTGAAGAAGTAACAAGTTTGACCTACACTGTTTTTTTGGGTTTTTTTTGTTGTTGTTGTTTGTTTTGGTTTTTGTTCTTTTTTTAGAATGAAAGAGAATGTCACCACAAGGTAATCAAAAAAGAAAAGTTACCAAATATTAAAATAAAGTTAATGAACATTTAACTTGTAAGAACATGACTGGTGCTTGATGCCTTCAAATGCCTTCAAATGGTCAAAAAATTGTGTATATGTCTTATTGGAGGGTCATAATACAATTCCCAAGTGTTCTAACTGTATTACTGAAATACTAGGACATTTGTGGAAAGGACATGGCTTAGCATGGAGATTATCCAATGTAAAATATTTACTTTATGACTCAAACATGGAAAATAAGAAATTCACCTTTATAAATTGAAGGTACACTGAAGTTTTGGTAAAGACCATAATTAGAGGTTACTTTTTTTATATAAAGAAACTAAATAAAAAAAAACTGTAGATAGGCCATAGGTACAGATCCATATACTTTTAATTTCCTCTCTCCTCACATATGGAAGAATTCATTAAGGATATGTTAGACAGGCTTCAGCTGAGCTTCCAGACTAAGGCTAGGGAGAGGGCCCTGGCAGTCCACTCCTGAAACTATTAGCCATTAAAAACCCTGTGAATCGCAGAAAGACACTATCAAATATAGTGCAGGAAAATGAGATCCCAGGCTGGAAGTCATTCAAGAAACAACTGAGGAAGAACTGCCTCCTGAAAGTAGAATGGATCTTAATGACCAGAAAGGAGTAAAGCCTCTGGGACCTCCTTTGCTGATGTGGCATGACTAAAAATGAGAAGAAATACAGTAGCTGCAACAATGGGCTCAGACATAAAAAGATCATGTGCATGGCACAGCATTGGATACTGTTTCATTCTGTTGTATATAGGGTCGCTATGAGTTGGACCAGACTTGAAAGCACCTAACAACAACAATGCCTGCAGCTATACCACTGTGGCATCTGATCCTGTCAGATCCCAGAAGCTAAGCAGGGTCAGACTTGGTTAGTACTTGGATGGGAGACCGCCTAGGAACACCAGGGGCTATAGGCTTGGGAGAAAGACCTGGCAACCCACTCCCAAAAAACAATCAGCCATTGAAAACTTTCTGAATAGCAGAGAAGCACTAACAATACTGTTTTGCCTGTTGTATATAAGGTCGCTATGAGTTGGACACTGACTCAAGAGCATCTAACAACAACAACATAGTAGACACTAAAGGATTATAAAGAATTTATATAATAAGTACACTGAAGAAGATGAGTTACATAATCCATAAACTCAGGGAGTTTGGGTAGTTAATGTCATTTTGTTCTTAAATGTTACTAAGGTAACTTTTAATAATTTTTTAAATTCTGGAAACTGTTTTCTATATTGATAGCTATAAACCTTGAACCCTATCAACCTATCTGTAAATATAACTAAGCTATTTGATATTTTGTGATTACATTAAAAATGTCTGGCATATATTTGACAAAAACAGAGAAAAGCCATGGTTATTTTAAGCTAGTACAATTGTCAGTATGGTTTAAGGAAAGTTTAGGGATTTCAAGTGTGAAATTATTAGGTACAAAAAGAAATTCTATTAACAGGTCCTTATAAGAAAGTTATAGGGCTGGGGTTTAGCTCAGGTGGAAGAGGGCTGGTCTATGCTCTCTTAGGCTCTGGGTTTGATTTATAGCACCACAAAAAATGGGTAAAGGAGTTAGCAGCCCACTCCAAAAACAATCTGCCATTGAAAACCCTATGAATAGAAGACAGGGTTGCTATGAGTCTGACCTGACTGAAGGGCACCTAACAACAACAACCACAACATAAGAAAGTTATATTTTAAAAATACCTCTGTGACAAATTTAAAGGATAGAAGACTCAACAAAATAAATTTCACTTGAGTGTCTCTGTGTATGTGCAAATGTGTTTAATTCTCCAATTGGATACCATCCAAATTAGTGGCTCTTACACACTTCAGGAGCCACTAATTAGGATGGAATCCAATTGGAGAGTTAAACATGTGCAGACATATATACACACACACTCAGGAAGAAACTTGTATATGACTATTATTCAAATTTATGCATCTACCACTAAGGCTACAAATGAAGATAGGGAAGATTTTTATCAGCTTCTGCAATCTGAACTAGATCAAACATTCAATCAGAATGTACTGATAATTATTGGTGACTGGAATGCAAAAGTTGGAAGCAAAGAAGAAGGCTCAGTAGTTGGAAAATACAGCCTTAGTGACAGAAATTATGCTGGAGATTGCATGATAGAATTTTGTCAGTCCATTGACCTTTCATTGCAAATATCTTTTTTCTTCAACATAAATGGCAAATATACACATGGACTTCTCCAGATGGAACATACAGGAACCAAATTGGCTACATTTATGGAAATAGATGGTGGAAAACCACAATATCAAACATCAGAACAAGACTAGGTACTGATTGTGAATCAGACCATCAACTGCTCATACACAGGTTCAAACTGAAACTGAAGAAAATTAGAAGAAGGGTACAAGAGTACAAGGGTACAAGGTATGACCTCGAGTATACCCCACCTGAGTTCAGAGTCCACCTCAAAAACCGGTTTGAAGCACTAGACACTAATGATTGAAGACCAGACTAGTTGTGGCATGACATCAAAGACATCATTCATGAGGAAAGCAAAAGGTTATTAAAAAGACAGGAATAAAAGAAAAGACCAAATTACAGGTCAAAAGAGATGCTGAAACTTGCCCTTGAATGTCCAGCGGCTAAAGTAAAAGGAAGACATGAAAGTTAGGGAACTAAACAGAAGATCTCAGAGGGTAGCTCAAGAAGATAAAATCAATTATAATGACATGTGCAAAGAGCTGGAGACAGAAAATCAAAAGGGAAGAATACACTCTGTTTTTCTCAAGTTTAAGGAATTGAAGAAAAAAATTCAAGCCTTGAGTGTCAATAGTGAAGGATTCTACTGGGGAAATAGTATACGACACAGGAAGCATCAAAAGATGATGGAAGGAATACACAAAGTCATTATACCAAAAATAATTGGTGGATGGCCAACCATTTCAAGAGATTGCATATGATCAGGAACCAATGGTACTGAAAGACAAAGTGGAAGCTGCCTTGAAGGAATTGGCAAAACACAAGGCTCCAAGAATTGAGGGAATACCGATAGAGATGTTTCAACAAACAAATGCAGCATTGGAGGTGCTAAATTGCTTATGCCAGGACATTAGGAAAACAGCTACCTGGCCAACTGAGTGGAAGAGATCATACTGGTGCCTATTCCCATGTAAGGGTATCCAACCAAATGTCGAAATTCATGAATGATATCATTAATATCACACCCAAACAAAATTTTGAAAGGTACTACAGCAGTATATAGACAGAGAAAATGTCAGAAAACCAAGCCAGATTCAGAAGAAGGCTTGGGAACAGTTACATCATTGCTGATGTCAGATGGATATTACTCAAAAGCAGAGAATACCAGAAATATGCCTGTTTTGTTGACTATGCAAAGGTATTTGACTATGTGAATCATAGCATATTATAGAAAACATTGCAAAGAATAGGCATACCACAGCACTTAATTGTACTCATGAGAAATCTGTACATGGACCAGGAGGCAGTTGTCCAAACAGAACAAGGAAACACTTTCTGGTTTAAAATCAAGAAAGGTGTGCACCAGGGCTCTATCCTTTCATCATACCTCTTCAATTCTATGCTGAGCAAATAATTCAAGAAGCTGGACTTTATGAAGAAGAATGTGGCATCTTCATTGGAGGAAGACTTATTAGCAACCTCTGTTATGCAGATGACACAACTCTGCTTTTTGACAATGAAGAGGATTTGTAACCTTCACTGATGAAGATCAAAGAACACAACCTTCAGTATGGATTGTGCCTCTACATCAACAAAACAAAGGTCCTTACAACTAGGTCAGTACACAACTTCATGATAAATGGAGAAAAGATTGAAGTTGTCCAAGATTTTGCTATACTTGGTTCTATAATCAACACTCAAGGAAGCAGACGTTAAGAAATCAAAAGATGCATTGCATTGGGAGAAGCTGTTGCAAAAGACTTTTTTAAAGAGTTAAGAAGATGTGGCGTTGAAGACGAAGATGTGCCTGACTCATGCTATAGTATTTTTAGTCGCATCATATGCTTGTGAAAGCTGAACACTGAATAAGGAAGACAGGAGAAGAATTGAAGCTTTTGAATTATGGTGCTTGAGATGAATATTGAATATACTATGGATTGCCAAAAGAACCATCAGATCTGTCCTAGAAGTGTAACCATGGTGCTCGTTGGAAGCAAGGATGGCTTGACTGTGTCTTACGTATGTTGGACATGTTGTTGAGCGGAACAATCCCTGGAAAAGGACATCATGTTTGGGAGAGTGGCAGGTCAACAAAAAAGGAAGACCCTCAACTAGATGGACTGATACAGTGTCTCCAACTATGGTCTTAAACATAGATTGTGTGCCTGGCACAGCATTTGGGAGTACTTTGTTCTGTTGTACATAGAGTCGCTATGCATTAGACTCCACTCAAGGCACCTAACAACAACAACACACTTTAGAGCTCCTTATCAGGTCTTCCATATAACTATTTACAAATAATGTGAGTCAGTATTCAAATATGCATGGGAAAATCCAAATCCAAACTTTTGCATTACAATACATGCCATTCAAAGGCATTTGTGGGAGTTCCAAGTCTTAATGAAGGCTGTTAAAATCCATTTCAATTTTTATTCATGATTTCATGTCTTATTTTCTCAATCTGCAAAATGGTACTTTGTAAAGATATGGGATTCTCTTAGAACTTTGGGGCAAGTGCACTTTATTTTGTGTAAATGTGAGTAGCATGGTTTTCATAATTATATCACTCACTTTCAGACTTGAATGCAAGACATAAAGGTACAGATTGCATATTTTTTGTACACAGTCACTCATTATATGAACACCCACTATAAAATGGTCTCCATTTTGTTGATTAGTGATTTGATTTGATTTGATTTTTCACCCTTGCCCTGAAACCACAAGGCTCTTTTATCTCTCCACCCTCTCTCTACCACTCAGGCCCTCCCCACCCTTTCACTCACTCCCTGCTGTGTGCTAAGATCCTTTAACTTGCACTGCACTCTGCTCTTCTCTCACTGCGCTGTCCCACCCTCCTTTCCTTCTTGTCTTTGCCCAAGCATCACATTTGTAATTAAGCTTTATCCACCCACTGCTTGTAAAATAAATTCCCCACCATAGTGCTTCCTAATGTCCCTCATTGCTTAATTTTCCTCCATAGCACTTATTACCATCTGGCTTCTTATGTATTTTATGTACATATTTGTTTATGGCCTGTCCACCTGCCACTAGAATGGAAATGCTATATTTATTTCTGTTTTCCCTTTATCTTTTGTATTGTGCCTGGCACACAGTAGGTGCTCAAAAATATTTGCCAAGTGAATTAATATGTACACATCAGTATAATTTAATCTTTCCATGGACTCAGATATCAACACAGGATATGGAAATAATCATTAAATGGTGAAAAATCACATACCACACAAGAGGCTTCATATTGCTTCCCCAGTTTAGGCCTCAAAAATGCACTGAAAAATTAATAAAGACTTTTGTTATAAATATGAGCAAAATTATTAAAGCATCCTTATGCCATATTTTCCAATGAATAACACCTGGTACTATGAAACTAAAATTTCATGGTCCATTCTAGTACATTAATGAGTAGATACTCAACAGCTGATGACATTTAATTTTATACAGGTAATTACATATATGAAAAAGATGTGACCTCCACAATTTTCCACCCGCACTGTTATTCGGAAGACTTTCTACCTAATCAGATTGTAAACCTCCAACAGTCAGAAGTGTTGCATTACTCATGTGTGCAGTCATATTAAAAACTGAAAAATGTACACGGCAATGGGGCAGGATTTCTAGAATCTAATTTCTTATCCGCTAAATCTCTAAAATAATAAGAAGAAAAATCTTTACTGTTTATTGGAATAGGTATCCGGCTTGTCCAGGGGGAAGAAATCATTTTCCTCAGGGGCTTTAAACAGGGGGATTACGCTGCTGAATCCGAGAAAAAATGGTTAACAAGTGGGCATAACAGATATTTGCCAAACAAGAGCTGGAAAAACAACAGGTCACTGGGCTGGAATTGCAGCAGGAGATGGAGGGGGAATTGGACACAGGGCACAACCAGTCATAATTATCTTCTCCAGCTCCCCACCCCACCCCACTCCCTGTCCCCCCAAAAAAAATAATGTATATATTTACTCGAAAACTGCACATCGACTTGTGGTCAAACTTCACTGACATATTCTTTTTTGATGCGTGTTTTTAAGAGGGTGCAGAGGGCTTGCTTGCCGGCCCCAGAGAGGTAGCTGCAGGCTGCGGTGCGGCCTCAGCAGCCGCGGCGGTGGCGGCCACGACCCGGCGGCCCCGGGAGCACCCCCAGCCCAGGGCAGCCCGCGGCGCCCTCTGCGCCCCTCACCTGGTTTGCCGCCACAGGAAGGTCTGGATGGGCAGGGGGATGCCGCGGCCGCTGTCCTGCTCCTGGCCCTCGGAGCTCTTCCTCTTCACCATGATGGTGGCTCCCGGGAGTCTTACTGCAGGACCCAGTGCTGGCTCCTCGCTGGCCGCCGCCGCCGCCTCCTCCCGCTGCTCCCCCCAGCTCTCATCCCCTCCTTCCCCGAGGCAGAGCCGGCTCTCTCCGCCCTGATCCCCCGGCTCGCTCCCCTTCCCCCACCCCTTCCCGCGCGTGGAACATGGCTGCGGGAGGCGGGGAGGGCTGGAGGAGCCGAGCGGGGAGGGGGGCGCTCCCAGGAGCTGACCGCCTCGCCGCCCCCGCGCCCTCTCTTTACTTTCAGCACCTCCCACTGTGGACAGCGGCCGTCCTGCGGCCCAGCGGGAGAGGCGAGGAGGGGGCAGGTTGAGAGGCAGCCGGGAGGCAGAGAGAGTCCGCGCTCTGCATGACACGCTCAAGCCAGTCCCTCGGGCAGCCTCTTGGGCCCCCAGGATTCGGCTTTCCCCTCTCCGAGCTGTTCCCCAGGAGAGTCCTCTGTCCTACTTCCCGACCTCTGCATCTGAAGAACTGTCACCATCTGGGGAGGAGGAGCTCTGGAGAGCCGCAGAGCAGTCTCTCACCCTGGCATCACTGCACCTCTAACGAGGTCAGAAGTCCACCTCAGGGTTTAGCAGGAGGAACGCATGGCAATCGTCAGAAGTGTAAACCAGAAAGGGAGGCAAGCTTGGCAAGTGAGAGGAAACTTGAAAGTTCTCTGATGGGAGGATTTATTTTAAAATGGTAACCACAAGAAGTTAATCTGGCTCCTTGCCAGAGTAGGAATGCAAAGTCCCCAGACCAGTTGTGGGTAACAGTTAATTGCAAATTGAGGATGAACATTTGAATCCAGCTGCAGGGGAAATGTGATTTATTTTAGCCCGTTAATTGCACTTTTGCTGTCCTGTTCACTCTGGTGATAGCTGCCATTTCTCTTTGGGTACAAAATCAAATGCCTATGTAGTTTGTATTGTTGTTAGGTGCCCTTGAGTTGTGTCAATGGCTAATTGTTTCAGGATTGCCACACCCTTTTTCCATTTTTGTGGTGCTGGGAAGTGAATTTGGGACCTCAGAGACTGCAGAGCAGTGCTCTACCAACTGAACAAAATCCAACCATTATTTAGTACTAAACCCCAGCATTATCTAGCACTAAAACAAGTAGCTGTACAGTAAGGTGGAGGTGACACAGCCTGACTAGGAAAACATTGCTTCAGATCCATCTACCTGTAAGCAATCAAATATAGCTGTATACCTTTTTGAACAAATACATTGGTATAAACCATGAAACAAAAAATCAGACCCTGGTTTTTATCTGAACAGATAGGAAACAGCATTCTCTATATAATTAACATGTATATCTACTCCATATATGGAAAACTTTTTGGTATATATTGATATTTTCAGCTACTGGAATAAACTTTTCATTTGTTCTTGAAGTCTTTTAATATGAATTTCAAAATATCAATCATGAAACACAGACTAAATACAGTTTATTCAATGCATATTTATTAAGTGCATTTTCTGTGACAGGAACTATGCTGTATTGACTCCTACTCATAAGGAATTCATAATATTAGTGGGAAGACAGATATGTAAAGAGACAAGATTCATAGAAAACATAAACATGGGTTCAGTTATGAGGAAAAAAACAGGCAGCAATCAAATAGAGAAAAACTTAATATGATAGGCTAGGAAGCTTGGATAGAATACCTCTAAACGGTGAAGTAAAAACTTCATTTTCATGTGAGTGTGCTTGACATGATAGCAATGCCAAGTTTGTTTGAAACAGGCAAGAGCTATACACAGGAATGCTACTTGGGAGACTAGAGAAATATACTATGATATCCTGAATCAAAATCATGACAGCAGAGCTAAAAAGAAGGATATGAAATTGAATAGAGATAGAATTAATATGACTTGATGACCAAATGTGCATGGGAAAAGATAAATAGAGAGCAGTGTTGTTAAGAACTTAGATCTTGAGCCAGATGGTTTTGGCTTACCACTTATCAATACCCTGGGGAAGTAGAAGTCTCTGTGCCACTGTCTCCAAACAATAGTATCTTCCCTGTAGAGATGATGAAACATTACTACTTGTAAAGTATTTAGAGACCCTACTGCATACTAAGTCCTCCAAAATATCAAGCAAAGCTCTAAGATTTTAGTTCTGAACAACTGAATAAATGATCTCATACAAAGAGAAAAAGTTGACAAGGAGAACTATGTTATGTTTATGTGTGTTTTGGGGAGCATTAATGAATTTTTTCTTGATTCTCTACTGGAAATCGCATGAGGTATCATTAAGAGGCAGCTAGGCAGACATAAGAGGGTTATGGTGGGGGCCAACATAAGCAATGTACAATGGCATGTGTGTATGGAAATGTCATAATGAAACTCACTAACTTGGACACTACACAGGCAGCTAGAAAAACTCATAGGAGTTCAGGAGAATTAGGTAGGTAGGACATACGAATTTTGCATTAGTTTTTGTTGTTGTTAGGTGCCATTGAGTCAGGTCTGACTCATAGCAACCCTCATCGAGTTTTTAACTGCTGATTGTTTTGGGGATTGCTTCAGGAGTGGACTGCCACATCCTTCTCCCAGTTTTGCAATACTAGGGATCAAACCCAGGGCCTCAGAGAGCACAGTGCAGAACTCTACCAACTGAGCTAATAACACTATATAAAATAAAGTATGTATTTTAAACCATGATAGTGGATGAAATCCAGGTAAATATTTGGAAAGTGAAAAGAAAAGGCCTAATTTGGAAGCATAAGGGACAACAATTTTAGTTTATTGTCATAAAGGATGGAGTTAAGAGGTGACAGCATAGGATAGGATAGTGAGGTTGGCAGAATTCTAAAATGGCTCCCAAGATCTCCATCCCTTGCTGTACGTACATACTTTCTCATAGTTATTCAGTGAAATTCTACCCCTGGGGCTGCTATGGAGTGATTTATGATAATCTTCTGGAGTTTTTAAAATTTATTAATATATTTCATTTCTTACAGTAATTTTAAGTTTACAGGAAAATTGAACAGATGGTGCAAAGTTCCCACAATTTCTCCTAGTATTAAAATTTTGCATTGTTGTGGTATATTTCTTATTATTGATGAATCAATACTGATACATTTTTATTAACTAAAATCCAGAGTTTATATTAGAGTTCACTGTGTTATAGCTTTATTGATTTACCAAATGTCATGTATCTATCATTACAGTGTCATTTAGCATAGTTCCACTGCCCTAAAAACTCCCATGCTCAATTTATTCATCATTCTTTCCCTTCCTTTTCCTACCCTGGAAACCACTCGTCTTTTCACTGCCTCAAGAGTGTTGCCTTCTCCAGAATATCATATAGTTAGGTTCATACAATATGTAGCTTTTTCAGACAGGCTTTTTCACTTAGTAATATTCATTAAAGATTCTTCCATGTTTTTTGTAGCTTGATAGCTCATTCCTTTTTATTACTGAATAATAATCCATTATATAGATGTATCACATTTTATTTATCCATTCATCTGAAGGACATCTCAGTTACTTTTAAGTTTTGGCAACTGTGAATAAAGTTTTACAAACATTCGTGTGAAGGTGTTTGTACAGATATGAGTTTTTAGCTCATTAGGAAAAGTATGTAGAAGCATGAATTCTGGATTATATGATAAGGCTATGATTGGTTTTGTAAGAAATTGCCAAGCTGTCTTTCAAAGTGGCTGCACCATGGATTTTTTTTTTAAAATAAGATGACATACTTATGGGCCAGAATTAAGAAGTCATCAAAGAAAGAAATATTTAGGATATTTAAGGGATGAGATAATTAATGAAAAAAGTTTTGAAGGCAATTAATTGGCATATTAATTGGATTAATCATCCTTGGATAAAGGAATAATTTCTATGATGGGAGATTTAAAAAGAAACAATAATAGAGACTAAGTTAGCAAGAAAACAGGAAAGATGAGAATTTAAAAGCACTCATCCTCAATGGACTATGTAAGTTGTGAAGTAAAATATGAATTACAGAATATGTATATTGTATACTTGTTGCATCCAGATCTGTTTTAATTGCATAAACCAATTGATAGAAAACAAAATTTAAAGAAGAGAAAATTGAGACACAGAAAGTTTACATGACTCACTTACACTTAGTAAGTGATGAAGTAAACCATGAAGCCTGCCTTCAAAGTTCTGCACCAATTCTCTACTATAGTACTGAGTATTGTGCAGTTTAGGATTTGGGAAAGGTGCTATGACTTGTGTAAACAGAAGCTGCTCAGGGACAGAGGAAATAATTGCTCTGTTGACTGCAGAAGTTGAAGAAGAACTAATGACCCTTTCCATTCTTAAATGCCCTTAAGACAATGAATCATCTTGGGATGGAGGAAATCTATAACAGGCACTGGCCAGACCAATTTTGAAAATAACATTTTAGTGGTGAATCAATATTACCATTATGGTTTACTTCTTATACATCCACTAAAATGCCCTCAATCTTGTTTTACCTTTTTGAAAGAAACTTGTCCTAAGAGCTCTATCTACACTCGCTTCGTTCATACCTTTCTTTTCATTTTAAGTGAATGCTGCTGGAAGAAAGTCAGAAAACATTCCATCTAGTCAGTTACACCACCATAGTCAATGCACCAGCTCCATCTTCATCATCATATATTATTACTACCTCAGTGTGCAAGGCCTTAGATTGTATGTGCAGCTTTTCCAAAGAAGGTAATCAGTGATGGGATGACCTTGGGCCAGAAGACATAAGTGATTGCTGGATCTTAAGGAACATGTGAATGAGAGAAGGATGTGGCAATGCACTCCCAAGGCAATCCTGAAGCAATCAGCCATTGAAAACCCAATGAGGGTCACTAAGAGTTGGACACGACTCAACAGCACCTAACAAAGACAGCAAGAAACTTGTGAAGGGAAATAGCAAGATCCAAACAGATAGAGTTAAATGTAAGTCAGCTGTAAAGATTATCATCTCTTTCTAGAGGAAGTGTGCATTTTGATAGTGGCCAGATGCCAAGTTGCCAGATGTGTACAAAAATAAATATTCTTGGCAGAAAGGCTAAGCAGAGGAGAACTCTGGCTGGGCTTTAGAGAAGACTGCTGCAGCAAGCAGAGGCTAGAATTCTGTGTAAGTGTATGAGTGTAAGTATAAGATAATAATATAAATACTCATGCTAATTAATAAAAACAGTTTTGGGAAAGAGTCTATCTTGACTCAATGGCAATCCATTGGAAGTTGAAGGCGAAATGTGATTGCTGTGTCATATGTCTACCAGTGAGAAGTATATGGTGATTACACTGATATTGTAGTTCTGGAATTTGAGGGGAGAGGTTGTTCCAATGGTGTGGAAGTAGATGCATTTAATGAGACTTGCATGCTGAGCCCAAATAGCTGATCTGTCCAAACAGGGCAGTCCCAGTGGTCTCTCAGTGGCCAGAACAAAGCTCTAAGACTCATATTCCCTACTAATGTAAGCTTTTTACTGAGGTTGATAAGGCTCTCCATGAACTGACTTTATTTCATATGGTGCTTCCTGCTCTACTTTGCTCTAGACACATTGGCCCTTAAGGGCATTGCATTTTTGGTCTTTTTCCTTCATATCTTCATGTGGCTGGGTACCAGCACAAATATGGCCTCCTCATTATATAAAAGTATTTATTAACCTGCACAAAGTAGTCTTCCCTGTTCCTCCCTAGAAATGTTCTGTTACATTTCTCTGTGTTTTACTTTACAGAGTTCACCATTCTCAGAATATATCATATTTAAGGTTTTCCTGTGCTCAGCCTAGAGAATAGCACCAGAATCTATAAAGTATCAAGGAATAAGTTTAGCAAGAAGTATTTAATACCTGTATGGAAAACATATAATAAACTATCTAATGGTATAAAGACTTGTAAAAATTACCATGTTCCTGAATAGGAAGATTTTTCTCTTTCCTCTCTCTCTCTCTCTCCCTCTCTCTCTCTCTCTCTCTCTCTCTCTTTCTTTCATTCATTTTTGAAGTACTAGGCATTGAACCCAGGGCCTTGCACATGCAAGGTAAGCACTCCACCACCGAGCCACACTCCCAGCCCCATTTTTATTTCTTATTTTCAGACAGGGTGCTGCTAAGTTGTATAGGCTGCCTCTGGCCTCCAATTTTTGATCCTCCTGCCTCAGTCTCCCAAGTAGATGGGATTATGGTTCTATGCAACTGCATCCAGGAGGAAGACTCATTTTACAAAGGACAATTAGTTACTCTTTAACTATCTATGGCATATTCATAGAATGGATTAATGTTTAGCATTTAACACCTATAAGCTAAAGCTTCATGTGTCAATATGGGAAAATTGTCACAATATAGTGTTAAGTGAACATCACAATTTTCAGGGTGACCTTATCGTATGAGACTATTTATTTTTAAAGTTTAAACTATGCAAAACAATGCTAAGTATTTCGTGTATATAGAGGTGTAATAACTTAATGAAAACATGTTTGGATACTATCTTTGAGCTTCTCAGAAGCAGAAGTTGACTCAGGGGCTTGTCTGTTACTTCTCAGGGAACATCATTCAAGGAGGTAGGAGGGAAACACAGGCTGAGAGGTGGGGATGGGGGCACAGGTGGTAGGAGGTGCTTCATTAAGAAGAACACAGCAGGATGACACATTGTCCTTGGCAATCCAAAGAATCACTTTGTCTGGAAACTGAGACTATGTTTTAAGAACCTGCTTCTCATAAGACCTGCTTCTCAGAACAGTATTTACAGAAGGAAAGGAAAAGAATTCTGGAGGTTTGATTTGCTTATAGTATGTTAGTTTCTCCATACTCCCTGGACACATATGAGGTATAATCAAAAGACACAGTGAATGTTCAAATTAAAAACTTTTATTACAGTAAAGACATATTACTATTGTTGTTGTTAGGTGCCATCCAGTCAGGTCGAACTCACAGTGACCCTATATACAAAAGAACAAAACATTCCCTGACACTGTACCATGCCCAGCACTATGTCAGTGCTTCTCTGCCATTCATACGGTTTTCAGTGGTAGATTGTTTTGGGATTGTATCAGGAGTGGGCTGCCAGCTCCTTCTCCCATTTTTGTGGTGCTGGGGATTGAACCCAGGGCCTCAGAGAGTACAGAGGAGCACTCTACCAACTGAGCTAAACCTCAGCCCAAATTGCCATTAATCTCCCTCAAAATACTCTCTGTGGCTTCACACACACTTATCATCTGGCCACTTTCTGAAGTAGTTCTGGAAGTCTTCTTCCATGAGTGTCTTTAGTTGTGCTGTGGTGGCTGCCTTGATGTTCTGAAAATGTTTACTCTTCCTAGTCAATTTGACTTTGGGGAACAGCCAGACATTGCACAGTGTCAGATCTGGTGAATAAAGTGGATGAGGACACACTGTAATGCTTTCATTTGACATAAATTGCCTAATCAGAAGCAATGGATGACACAGAGCATTGTCATTATGGAGGGTGAAACTAAAATCATTCATAAAAGATGACTTGCAGAACTGCTTTAGAAAGTGGCAAGAATGATTTTGTGTGTTTGAAGCCAGTGGCAATA
This sequence comes from Pedetes capensis, assembly GCA_007922755.1. NCBI lineage: Eukaryota > Metazoa > Chordata > Mammalia > Rodentia > Pedetidae > Pedetes > Pedetes capensis. The sequence continues at coordinate 85,087 of VMDO01003943.1, forward strand.
TTTTGAGGGATATTAGTGGCAATGCATCTTTTACTGTAATTTTTAAATTTAAACATCCACTGTAGTTTTTGATCACACTTCATATGTGTGCGCTCAGAAAGGGTCCTACAGTATCTCCTGCTTCAGTATCAGTAGGGAATTTCTATATCACTACTGAAGGTATGTGGCAGGTGCATTAGGCAAGATGAAGCTGGCAGGAGTCTGCGCAGTATGGGTTTTTGCAGAGGTGGAGCTGGTACAAGCAGACACTGGCTCCAGAGACAAGTGAGGTGAAGAAGATCTAAAATGGCACATAAGAAGTTCAGAGATGCTAACAGTCATTTCAAGATGCTTAAGAACAATGACCTTGGAGCCTGACTACCTGGGTCCAAAATCTAGTATGGCTTCTCACAAGCCATGTAATTTTGAGATTGACACAAAACATCTCTCAGAGTTAGACAACTATTTTATAAAATGGTTGTGAGGATTAAATGGGTCAATATATTTTCTGGTTGCTGTGTTGAATAAGGAGACAGAAGAAGAACTGAAGCTTTTGAATTATGGTGCTGGAGACAAATATTGAATATACCATGGACTGCCAATAGAACCAACAAATCCATCCTAGACGAAGTACAGCCAGAGTGTTCCTTGGAAGCTAGAAGGGCTAGACTGTGTCTTACGTATTTTGGACCTGTTGTCAGGAGGGACCAATCCCTGAAGAAAGACACCATGTTTGGGAGAGTGGTGGGTCAAGGAAAAAAAGAAGACCCTCAACTAGATAGATTGATGCAGTGGCTGCAACAATGGGCTTGAACATAAAAAATAGCATGTGCATGTCACAGTGTCACTGAGTTGGATCCAACTTGACAGCAGCTAACAACTATTATATAACAAATGATTAGCTCAAATCTTTCCAGCATAAAACAAGCATTTTATTGTGCTCACGATCTGTGAGAAACAAGTTTGGGAGGTCTCAGCAGGGCAATTCTCATTTAGAACCTCTCATGCTGTGACAGTAAAATGTGGTTGGGACTGTGGTTATTTGAAGACTTAAGTGGATTCTATGCTCTAGACAGCTCACTCTCCGGCTGAGGTTTATGCTCGCTGACAGCTGGGAGGCCAGCTTGGACTTTGCCCTGGAATGGATATGTGTGCATGCCTTCCCTGAGCCTTGGTCTCAGGGTAGTTGGGCTTTTTACAGTTTATTTCACTCAGAGTGAACATCCTAAGAAAACCTGGGAGAAGTTGCATTGTCTTTTTCACTCTAGACTTGAAAGTCAGATAGCAACATTTCTGCCACAGCCTATTGGTTTAAAAAAAAGTCACTAAAGTGACTTCAGAGCCAAGAAGACACAATATAAATTCCAACTCTTAATGAGGAGAAGACATTTCCTCAAAGAATTTTCAGACAGGATTTCAAGAACCAGTGCACCTAAAGCACTTGCAACTGTGCCTGTTCTAGTAAATCATTCGTATTGTTGTTCTTACCTGACAACATAGTTTTTTGGCCTTTCAGAAAACTCTTCTACAGCTTAAGTCTTCTTTTTCATTTTGACTTAACGTTGCAGTACCTGATGCCTCTTCACAGAGAATTCAGCAGAGGATGATGGACAAACACTAGTGCCTGTAATTGTCAGCCCACGTTATATAAACTCATGTTATATAAATCTTGTAGCTGTGTGGGGGAAATAGCCATAGCACTTACATTTAATTTTCTTCTCCCGTTGACATCTCATTAGGGCTTGTTAGTCAACACATCCCTGCAGCACAGGATTTTGTGACTCAGCAACCCACACTGGTATCTACAGAGCACAGGGATGGAGGCTGGCTCCTGACATAGCTTAGAAACCACTTATCTGAAATTGTTAAACATGAATAGTCAGTCCCAGCACAAGTCAGACTTCTGTATTAGCTTTCATTTTAATGGCCTCACCAGAAGAATTCGTACCAGCCCTGTGATTCCTATCTATTATCTTATAGTTCTGTTTCAGGTGTACTCAATCTTTTGCAAAGATGTAAGACTTCAGGTAGACTTCATCTCTTAAAGCCTACTTTAGTTGTTTTATGTTTCATAAACAATCACGTTTCAGTGTTTAAATTGTATGAAAGTTTCACAGTGCTGGTAGCCATATTTGCTAACTCATTGAGGGTTCATTTTCACTTAATGTTGGTATAGCTCGAAATATTTTTAATTTTCATCTTCATTATTATGCACAGTCACATGATGATGAAGATGTATAAGTGTTCACTTCCTATTATATTAAATGAATGCAGTTTCATTTTATTAAGGTGGAAAGATGCTGAACATTTCTCTTAGAAAACTATACTTCAATTTAACATTATCCTGTAGGTTTAGAATAAGAATTTTCAAAAATTCCTTTGTATTGTCATTTGGTAAAAGAATGATGAAATTCATATTTTCACAGAGTCTATATCACATTTGGGAGAAGGAGCCGACAACCCACTCCCAAAAAGTAATCAGCTATTGAATGCCCTATGAATAGCAAAGAAGCACTAACGGTACTGTTTCACCTATTGTACATAGGGTTGCTATGTGTTGGACACCAGCTCGATGGTGCCTAACAACAACATCACATCTACATAGAAAAAAGAAAAAATATAAAAAAGAAAATTGTTTATATTAGAATATATCATTTTACATGTGGAAATGCAATATATGAACTTAAGTTTTCTGTTGACATATTGTATTCATGAAAGGTTTGTATGTGACTAACTAGAATTTCAGAAACACTTTAATTGGTGAAGGGAGCCAACAATGCTGGGGCTGCCTTATGCAATTGTCAGGAGAAAGGCTTGCTGCAACACTCCCCCCTGCTGCTGTGCCTCCTCATTCCTAATGTTGTTGTCTACTGCATTTGTCATCTCCCAGGCTGGCAGCTTCTGTCCTTGACACAGCCATGGGGCAGCAGCACATGCCCTAGAGCCTGACAGTCCCCAGCAGAGAGAGATTTCTTTCTCTATTTCACAGTGAAAATGACTCTTATTTCTTAGGTCCTAAAATGCATTTGGATGTCCGCCTCCCAAGAACCCCATAGTGTGAACGAACATGGGCAGCAAGCATTTTCTCCCCCAAGGAGGAGAATTTGAAGCAATTACAACTCACTTTACCGTCAAACTCTGATAACTAATAGTCCTCTCTTTTCACAGGCAAATAAAATCATAATTGGTGAGGGAAGCAAAGAAATATCTGAGGGTACCTGGCATTAAAAAGGAGTGATAGTAATGAGGTAAATTATGACTAAGAATCATTGTGAACACAAGTAAATAGTTACTGCTTTAGGATCCTTCATTTTTTCTTTACTTTCAACATAATTATTCTTTTTGATACACTTAAGACACACCCAGGGCTGGGATTTAGCTCAGTTGGTAGAGCACTGCTCTGCAGTCTCTGAGGTCCTGAGACCTCAGAGAAAGATGTAGCAATCCACTCCCGGGGCAATCCTGAAATAATCAGCCACTGAAAACTCTATGAGGGTCGCTATGAGTCGGACACAACTCAACAGCACCTAACAACAACAACAACAACAACAACAAGGCACACTCAAATCCTTCTGGGAAATGTCCACTTCCCACTGCACCTCTGACTTACAGATATATCAAGTCATGTTTTCTATTTCTTGATCCAGAGTGTTGGGCATCTGGATCAATATTCACATCTGGGTCAATATTCCATTATGTGATGAAGAAAGGAACCACATGGTTATTGATCTAGGTACTGATTAATTGTGATTCTAAAAAAGATTAGCCCAGTGCAGTGGTGCAAGCCTGGAATCCTAGTGACTCAGGAAGTGGAGGCAGGTGGTTGTAACTTCCAGCCCAAAGGCAGCAGCCTGCATAACTTAGGGAGACCCTGTCCTGAGTTTTAAAAGAAAAAAAAAGGACTGGGGGTGTAGGTCAGTGGTAGAGCACTTGCAAAGTATGTGTGAGGCCCTGGGTTCAGCCTCCCAGTGTGGCAAAATTAATTAACTAATTAATTAACTAATTAAAAATAAAAAAGATTGGGTTTTTTTGAAACAGATGGTTCTCAGTTCTAGTGATTCAGCTATTACCAGAGGAGCTTTATAAATATAGTATTAATATCTAAGTAGTATCTCTAATCAATTAGAGTTATTGTAAAAATTAAAAGAGGCAATGTATCAAAGCACGTAAGGCAATAATGAAAAGCGTTAAACTTTGATTTCTTTAAACACATACTAAGCAAAGAGGACCATAATTTACCCCTATATGTCTGCATATAGATTGCTGAAAATACTAAGCAAGTGACTATGTAATTTAATTGTTTCTTAAGACTGATTACTGCCAGGTTATAACTACTAATTACATTAGAAATCATTCTTCTCTTTGATCTATTTTCAAAGAAATGGTGCTAAGAGAAAATATTGACTTGTCACACCCAGTTATTCTCCTAGCGCTTGCTTGAAAATTTATAATACTCCTCCCATTATAGACAAGCATCCTTTACATCTAGAAACATTACCAGCCTCCCTAAGAATGAGATTTGTATGAGGAAGAAAATGTTATCTGGCAAGAAAAACATATAATTCTTTAAAAGAAGAATTTGAGTAATTTCCTTACTGGCAGTGTTAGGGTAATAGCTTAATGAATTAGAAAAAGGCCACCATAAAAGACACGGTTGTTCCAGGTTCTTAAATTTCATGGCCTGGGTACAAGAAATAGCTCTTGGTTCAAATACAAGAAAACATTTAACTAAGAACTTCTTCAAAACCACACAGATATTTCATCTTGTTCCATAATTTAGGCTGCACTGTAGGTAGTAATTTTAATCTTAATTTCTCTATCACATTTATAAATAAGCCAGATTTCTTTTAATGTTTACTATTTTCACTTTAATCACTACTAAGCTCTTCCGCTCAAATACATGGAATTGATTGATGTCTGTCTAGAGAAGATTGTTGAGAAATTTACTACAAAACAGAATGACATTGGATGTGCATTTGAAATTTAGGAAGAAGTATTCTACTTGTTCTCCTATATTTAATCCTTGTTCTAAAATCAGTGGAAATGACTACTTTATGCAGTATTATATAACATGATTTTTGTTTTTATATTGATGAAAAATTTCCTTTAAAAAAGAGGTAAATTGTCCATCTTTTGTTGGTTTTTTTCCTGCTTTGCATAAATGGTGTTGCTGTAAATGTGGTTCTCTAATCAAGCACAATTGATCTGGTACCAGGGTCAATGTACTTGGCAAGAATGACAAGTCCTCTGTTAGAACAAAGAGCTTGACTGCAAATTCACCTCTTCCTTTCTATGCTGGAGTGGTATAGAAAAGTTTCCATTTACCAAGAAATTGGAAACTAACTTACTTTTGGAATGTGCATGTCATAAAATGTACATTTAGAGTCTGTTCACATGCATGCATATGCGAAAATAGGAGTCAGATCAAAATAGAAAATAAGTTAAAGGCAATTATGTACAAATGATTGCATGACTGTATAATGCATTCAAGTCTAACTAGAGAAGAAATCACAATAAATTATGTATCCAAAATTAATGTATTGTGGTTTTCCAGACTGGCCCTTGGGCAGAGCATTTTAAATCCATCAACTCATCATCCACTACTCTCACAATGTGTAAATGAGACAATTCAATGATTTTCATTTGAGAATCACAAATCATTCTGCAAATCCAATTGGCTAAAACACAAGGACATAAGCAAGAATTACTATCATTGTTTTTGTAGCTAAAATGGTTGGCTTAAGGACTTACTTTAAGACCAACAAATATATCAGTAATGAAATGGATTTTAATTACTTTAACTCCTGACATTCCATTGAGCTGAAGCTGCTTCATGGGCCTACCAAGGCCTGCTTACCCTTTTGGAAAACTTTTATTTGTACTTGTTGTTATACAAGCAAATAAATCTACTTATATTTATTTAGAAGCCAGAGTTGTGGTTAGCAGCCATGTGCTAGCAAGATAGCAAATACAACTGCTTATGAACCAGTGAAAATAGAAGCTGGCGTTCAAAAGTAGTGATTAGAAGAATATAGTGAAATGTCCAAACCCAGAGAGGTGACTATTTACCATTGACAATGTTGGTAAACATTGTGTACCCTGGATGAAAGGCATTTCAAGAAGAAAACAATTATATTCAGAGTTCCCCAAGGTAGGAGCTTGGAAAAGCATTTCAAATTGTTCGAGTTGTAAAACATATTTTGTTTCAACTGATACAGTTATGTAATTTGTCCAGGGTTATATATAAATGAAATGAAGAAGTACAACCCGAATAACCCTGTTCTATCTTCGGCATCCACTGTTGCTCTGCAAAGTCACTGCATGATCTATTCTAAAACTCAATAGCTTCTCATTTCTCACATTGGGCGGACTGCAGATGATTTTTATTGCTGTGTAACATCCGCTCCTATGACATTTTCTCCTAGTATTATCCCTCTAGTCGCTGGTGCTTAGCTTTTCCAATTCTCTCTCTCTGTCTCTCTCTCTCTCTGTCTCTCTCTCTCTCTGTTTCTCTGTCGCTGTCTCTGTCTCTCTCTCTCTCTCTGTCTCTCTCTCTCTCTCTGTCTCCCCCCCCTGACCCCTCTATCTCCTTCTTCTTAAATATAGGAGTTACACTAAGTCTCATTTTTTCTAATTTTCTAATTTTAATGAATTTTCTAATTTCTATCTTTTGTGAGTCCAGCAAGTATGAGCCCATACATTCCTTTGGACTAATGGTCATGATTTATATGTTGGAAATTTTTCAAAGTTCTTTTTGAAATTATGAGCCTTGTTAAATAAGGAAATGAGAACAAATGTTAAGTACTATGACAATACAGCAAAATTAATAACTTTGTTCTGCCCATTTCTGTCTTAAGAATATTATTCCTAAATGATGAGCTGTTTCTTCTCTAAGAAAAATAAAGAGAACCAAAATACTTGTGTTTAATGAGTTATTAAAAGGTACAAATAAAGCAAGTAGGAAAAAAAGACCTCTTCCCAACTTCACAGTAACAGTGTTGGGCAATGGTCCAGTTAAGGGTCAACACCGATGATATCATTGGACTTGAATATACAATAAGTGGACCAATGTGAGGAAGGACTGTAGTTAATTGCATCCAGTTGACTTAATATTTTAAAATTCAGTTCTTCTAACTTTCTTTAAAGTAAGCAGCATCTGCAGGGATGTTATGGTTTAAATATAAAGTGTCCCCAAGGCTTATGTTTGAACTCTTGCTCCCCAGTGGGTGATGTTCTTTTGGGAGGCTGTGGACCTTGCTGGGGCAGTAGGTCACTGAGGGGAGGCCTCTGAAGATTACCCTGTCTTGTTTCAGTCTCCCTCTCTGTTTCTGTCCATCACAATGTGAAGATCTGTCCTCTGCCATGTGATCCTAGCCTTGCTCGGCTATGCCTTTCCTGCTGCTATGGACTGAGATCCTTTTAAAAACATGAGCTACCATAAGGGACCCAGAAAAGGCAAATCATGGGCCTTAAGTGGTCACTGATATTGCATTCATTGTCAAATACTTTCATTCTAGAGAATAATGCCAGAAGCTGGAGAAAATAACGCCCTAGGATGAATTGGGAGAGATGCGAGTTTTTCTTTTTCACTTTGTGCATTTCTTCTAATAAATAGGACTCTTTTCTATTTTAAAAGGCTACTTTTAGCAGTGTTCACTGTTCGTCATTATAGCCAACTCTATTAGACATGATTGTACTCAGTCTTCCCGGCTTGGGGCCATATAGATCTGGGCTGATATCTCATATCTTTTTGGTTATGATTCCACTTTTAGAGCAAGATGGGAATTTAAATTTTTCTGAGATTTCCTTATGGATACTCTCTTGACACTTTATCATCTCCTGCATACTTCAGCTTAGTTTGTAGTATCATCATATATTTGGTTCACCCAAGTTAAAAGCCTCAAGTTCATTTTCCTTCTCTGTCACCAATTCATATCCCATGGTTTCTAAGTCCTGTCATTTTTATTTCAAAGCCATCTGAAGATTGTTCCTTCTTCCAGACTTTCTCTCCTATCTCAGGGTCCAGTCCTCTGCACCTGGCTTCCTCACCTCTAGTCTCTTCTAATCCAATTGTTGCCCAAATTACTGGTCTACAATTCTAATCTGATCATGCCATCTCCCCTCCTCAAAAAACACGAATGACTGATCTAGCTTATACAATAGAATACAAATGTCTGAATATGATGGAAAATCAAAATCCTTGTCTCCAGCATTTTTTTTTTTTTTTTTTTTTTTGCTGGCCGCATTTCATCTACCTATTTATGCTTCAGGTGATTTTTATGTTTAGAATGTATCCTTCACTTCTAACTTTGTACCCTTAATTTAGAAATCCTCTTTCATTCCTTTGTCCTTCCTGGACTCCTCTTTCCCACTGAGTCTTTGTGTGAACTTGAACATCCAACACTTAGCAGTGTTTATTCAAGGCTCTTATTAGTAAGGTAGAATGTCTTTCATGTGACTTTGAATGCTTCCTGGGCAACACTCTCATTTGACCCCAAATGCCTCCAGGGCCCCGGACCAGATGAGGATGTAGTAACATTCAATAACTGTTTGTGGTATTTATTCATTTTCTCTTTAAAAGAGTACAGACATTATGCAACCTCTCTAGCCAAAGCTGTAGAATAGATGATTGCAACATTGGTATTCTTTTAGCTTGAATATCTACTAAGGGGTAGTTTGATTGACACCAGGTCACAAAAGTGAAAGCAAAAAATTACCCCTTTCCAGGTACAGATTTCGCAATGGAAATGACATCAAAGGCTTGTTCCTGTCAGGTAAGGGACACAGAGTGGGATTGGATGAGAGCAGATTGATGGGGGATCTCTGGACAGAAATGTCATCCTGTCAGTGGGTTACACTTTCCCCTTTAGAGAAGATGTGGGGAGATGCTAACTTCCTACTTTTAGGTTAATAAAATGAAGTTTCAATTTGGCTACTCAGAGAACATTGAAATGTGTTTCTATGATGTTGAGAGACACAGATGTTAGGGGACATTAGATTTCTACAAGCTAGAGAAATCTGTAGCCAGGGGAGAGGTGATGGATCTGGTTTTAGGGCTTGAAGGGTCAGTTTGGATCAGCTTCAACTACTAGAGTTGTTAGAGAAGGTGACACATGAAGGCCAGGTGAAGGCCGGGTGGGAGGGGAAACTGGAGAGAAATGTCCTGGATCCTGCCCAATAGTTTTGCATGGATGGGAGAAAAACCTCAGCAAAAAGAGCTGAAGGTGTGGTACTGAGTGCCCAGTGGAAAAGAGAAAAGGTCTGCTTAAACCACCAGGCCCATAGAATGCCAAGTCTCCAATCAAATAAGACTTCTCCTTATTCCCAAGAGCCATCCCTGGAAACTGAAAAAACAGCATCTGTCAGGAAAAAGAGAAAGTGAGTCTACAGAGAAGAAAACAGGAAGGACTATACCCTAATCCCAATGCAGGCTTTCAAATCTGTAGTGTAGATCTTACTCCATCAGTTTTAGAGTTGTGACTATTCCATGGGCTGGAAATTTTAATTTCTGAATTGAGACACTTTAATAACTCTTTTTATAGTCAATAGAATTTTATTATCTGAGAGTGATTTAAAAGTCATGGGTCTTCATCCTGAGGGTATGTGTGGGGGGATTTCTTCTACCGAATAATGTTTAAAGGTCTGTAAGAGACAAAAATAAATTTGTGATTTGATCACAATTCATGAGTCACCCTTGTTCACCATACTGGTTATGCAGGAAAAGGCAACATATTGCTATGCTGGTGTCCTTACAATGAGTGCTTTTTGCTTTTTCTACATTTGAACTACAAAAATGGCTGAGAAGTCTCTGTAGTATCTATTGGTGTCTTAGTTTTCTGATGCTAATAAAAATCAGCATATTTTTATTTACTAGTATTCAAAATCAAATAAGATTATCTGAAATGCATGATCAGGATTTTTCATGTTTGTGTTATGAACTATAGACCCATAAATAACATTTATGGAAGACTTAACTTATATGCCATGCTCATAATGAAAGCAAGAAATTGTTACTGATGTCATAATATGTTGTTGTTGTTAGGTGCCGTTGAGTCGGTATCTGACTCATAGCTACCCTCATAGGGTTTTCAATGGTTGACTGTTTTGGGATTGCCTTGGGAGTGGATTGTCAGGTCCTTCTCCCATTTTTGCAGTGCTGGGAATTGAACTCGGGACCTCAGAGACTGCAGCGCAGTGCTCTACCAACTGAGCTAAATCCCATCCCTGATGTCATAATATAGAAAGAAAAAAATAGCCCCTACAACAGCTATATGGGGCTGGGTGATGGTAAAATATTTAGCAACTAGTACACTATAAGTTGTTATAAGTATATATGAAAAATTGTTTTCTTCTCTAAACTACATGAATTATGAAAATGCTTAAGTGATATACATTGTACAAATAGTTCACTCAATTTTCCAATAACTTCTAAATTATTGACTTTTAGAAATTGTTGGTAGATCTTTGCTTGACACATTTGTGTGAATCATGATTTGATACAGAGAACCACAGAAAATTCTTCCAGTGACTGATTTAAACTGATATTAGTTGACTGGCAATTATTCAAAGAAAAAATTTCTCCTTATGTAAATGATACTATTATTCATAGTCCTGTTTCACCATTTGCTAAATTAACAGCAAATATAGGAACATTTTTTTCTAGACTTTGTAATATTGAGATTTCCAGATAATATATATTTAATTTCTTTATTATTGACTGATATAAAACTATTCATTATGATATTTAACTGGGTCAAGCCTATCCATTAAATATAGCATCTATTATTTGGCCATAATGTTAAATTTTAAATAGTTCCTTTATTCCTTGCTTCCTCATCTATAATATGGGAATGCTAATAATTATAATTAAAACATGTGAAAAGGATGCTTGACATGGACAATCACTGAGTATAAAATTAATATTGTTAATGATCTTCTCAGTTGGGCTTTTTAGGTGGGGTTTAAAATGGGAAAGACTTTCAATATGGACCAGTGGGTGATCACAATGAAGGTATGGTTGTATGACCACCAGGTATTTTCCTAGCACACTACACCAAAGGCTCTGTCTTCTCTGTGGGTTTCCACTCTTCTGCGTTGGCAGGAGCTGAGGAGGGCAAGGCACAGAGAGGGGACCACAAGGAAGAGTTGCAGCAGGCTTCCGGGTAGGCACGCAGTCTGCTGAGTGCCAGCCCAGACCTCCTGCATTGCTCACCAGGGCTATCAGGAACATCTGGTGGACACAGGCCAATCCTCCAGAGCTCCTGAGGGTGACAGCAGCTACTGGATGCCCTGGAGAGTATGGAGCAGGATCTTTGAGGCTTTGCTGTGACAGGCATTAATCTTGTAGGTGCTGGCATTGGAGAATGACTATAGAGTCCAGGGGAGGAGGTCTGGGTGGCCAAAGGCAGGCATTAGTGAGGGGGAAACTTGAAGAGAAGTCCTTCAATACTTTAACAAAGAATACAGCTGATTAAAATGGCCAGAAGACCAGCTTCCGGTTATGCACATAACACTCACTTGCAGAACTAGAGGAACTTTTCCGCTCTGTCTTTTTGTTTTTTAACTTCTAAAAGTATAAGCAAGTATTCTGTAAGTTCAAGCCTATTAAGACTTTTTTTTATTTCTTACATGACAATGAGCCCTGTATTTATGATAGGGTGAGGAAAACTGGGAAACAAACTGCTGCATTTTTCTTTTTATCTTAATTTAGTTATAAATATAGGTGGCAAGCAGAGTCTTAGATGTGTTTATCACGGACAAGAACATTAGCAGTTGCTACTGTCAAATTAATGTACTGCTTTAATTTTTCCCCTTGAGACATGGAAAATTCTACCACATATTATTTCTCCCAAGGTTCCATTGTTCTGAGGGTTTTTGTCTGACCTACTCAACTCTACTCTAGGATTAGGGTCTTACTCTTTTGGACTCTGTTTCATGGAACAAAGAAATTGGAGAAAGAGAAGGGGCCTAGTTCAGGGGTTACCCACTCATAATTTGCAGATTAATGTGTATAATAATATGAAACTAAATAAAATGGTCCAAGGGGAATAATAGGTACATCTGGGCATGGTGGCCAAAGGGAAGAAGCAATGCCCAACTCAGGGGTACACATAGACCACCTCTAGTCAATCCATGGTTGTCATGAGAGAATGTAGGCCTGATGTGAGGTCTCTTAACTTTCCTAAAGATTAAAAAAAATCTGGTGTGTGTGTGTGTGTGTGTGTGTGTGTGTGTGTGTGTGTGTGTTTGAATTTCTTGAGTCTGAAAACACTGTGCAGGCCAGACAAAGCATGATAAGAGGCCATAGGTTTATTACCTCAACTCAGATGTGGGGCAGATTTTAATGGCATTCAAAGAACAGAAGTGGGAGCACCTGAGATGCATCCGTGAAGGAAAGACATGGGAGACAAAGATGGAGCTTTCAGGAAGGATGTCCCCGATACTTCTTCAGCATACTCAGGGCAAATTTGTACAGACCTTAAGTGTTTTGAAACAATTTGAGGTTGCTAGACTCTGTACTTTTGGGAGTATGCTAGCCTTGAATTATCTGGGTGGTTTTTCTCAAAGTGCCATTTCATGAATGAGATGAGGCATATGTTTTTCCCTGTAAGCTACACAGAATGATATCCTGTCATTCTACATTATGTCTGAGTTGTGCCTTCTCATGGCAAATAAAATGTCTTTGCCTTGTTAATTGGTTAAAAAAAATCAAGAATTTTATTATGATCTCTGCTCCTGGGAAAATAAATGTCTTAATCCCTTGTTTTAATTCTTTGAAGAACACAAATGTTTAAGTTATTGCTTGGTGTGGTGGCACATGCCTGTAAACCCAGTACTTGGGAGGCTGAGGCAGGAGGTTCTCGAGTTTGAGGGCAGCTCTGACTGCATATTGAGTTCAAGGACAGCCTGAACTCAGTGATAGAGCACTTGCCTCATTTGATCCCCTGAACCGCCAAAAAAGTTACCAAAGAAAAATCTTAATTATTTTGGCTAGGTTGTACCAAATCTGCATTGCTAGCAAAGAGACCAAATGGGAAGTGATAAGGCCATTGAGGTCTTAGCCAAATTAGGATATTTGAGGGCTGGAAAGCCTCTCATACAAAAGCATTCTTTTTACCAGTCATGACTTCCTTCTGCTTGGTATCTAAACTGACATAAGAGGAAGTGATGTCTCAAAGAATCTTAAGGATAAATTTATGTTAGAGGAATGCAATGGAGCTCAGCAGGGATTAGATAAACTGTTTCTCAAATCTTAATCTGCAGATTTTATACCATTCTAGGGAAATGTTTTATGGAGAATTTGAATTTCTAACAAACTCCTAAGTGACTTTGAGCTTAATTTGAACAGCAAGAAATTGTTGTTAGGGGCTGTTGAGTTGGTATCCAACTCAGCAACCCTACATACAACAGGCAAAACAGTATTTTTGTTAGTGTTTCTCTGCTATTCATAGGCTCTGCAATGGCTGGTTGTTTGGAGGGAGTGGGTTGTTGGGTCCTTCTCCCAATCCTACCGTACCTGTTGTTCCCAGGGGGTCTCCCATTCAAGTGCTCAGGCCTGACCCTGCTTACCTTCTGAGATCTGATGGGTTTGGATGCCACAGCGGCATGGCTGCAGGCTTGTTGTTGTTAGGTGCCATCCAGTTGGGTCTGATTCACAGCGACCCTCACAGGGTTTTCAATGGTTGTTTCAGGATTGTTTTGGGCGTGGATTGCCACGTCCTTCTCCCATGTGGTGCTCGAGATGGAATCAAAGGCCTCAGAGAGTGCAGAGAAGCACTCTACCAACTAAGCTAAACCCCAGCCCCAAGTAAGGAATTAAAAAGTGAATAAAGATAGAGAATATGGATGAAGTGGGTATTTGTTTTTATGGCTTGTATAAATCAGTTCCTCTCTTCTGTCAGTAGCAGACTGACTTTATTTCAGAGGAAGCATTGCATCTCTATGATCAGTTCATACAGCTCAGATGAGGCCTCTTCTACCCCAATTCTCCTCTTATTCAAAGCATCTGTGATAGAGTTGGTTACGTGATCCAAGTATGGTCCATCAGCATAACTTGGCACGTGATCTATATATCCCAGTGATTTTCAGACTCTGGAGGTATGCTATTGGGACACAGGCTTTTATTGGCAGGTTGTGAAGTCTGGAGTTTCTAGTGCTTATAATGGAACGTGTGCCTACCTGAGATTGAAGCCAATGTAGAGGAAGTTGAACTAAAAGTTAAAAAAGAAAACTTCCTGATGATGTCTTTCAAGTGCCTGGATTCAGAATTGGAAAATGAAAGGTTCTTGATAATATCTTTTGAGTGCCTGGATCCAGCCATGCCTGAGGTAAATACATGCATCTAGTCAGTTACTTGAACCAATAAATTCAATTTTATGTGGAAGCCAATTTAATTTGTGTTTCTCTCCCTGGGAGCAGATAGCATCCTGCTAATACAGTTGTGATAAAAAACCAAATTCTCACTGGGGCTGTAGCTTAGTAGTAGAGTGCTTGCCTAGCATGCAAAAGGCCCTGTGTTTGATCCCCAGCACTGAAAAACAAAACTAAAAATTCCCTTGTTAACTCCATGAAGCAATATAAAGTAATCTACTGTAGGGCCTGACACATAGTAGGAATTCAACAGATAATAGTTGCGACTTTGCAATTTTTCTTCAGTTAGAGTGTGCACAAGCAAACACACACACACACACACACACACACACAATTGTACTTCCCTCCGAAGAAATGAATAAACAATAAAACAAAGAAAAAACCCTCTGAAACTAGCACATAGGTGACAAGCAATTTTATTTTGCAAAACAATCACTATACAGCAACAAATACATTTGCAAATTTGATTGAAAAACATGAACTAACTACAACCAGCCATTGAAGAAATGCCTTCCTATGGTAACAGGCTCTAGAATTATCAGAAGAAAGAACCCCCCCACAGATTTGTAGTGGCGCATTGGAACCTTGGAATCCCAGCATACAGAGTATACTTTTTGTTGATTTTTTTTTCTTTTTGCTAAAGTTGAAGTGGACTTCATTGACTTGACAACTTTTGAGTGTGAAGATAATCTTTTTCCTGTAGAGGGATGTGGCCTCAACCTACACACTCAGGCTAAGAATTCTAAATGTAAAAAAAAGTCCTGATTTTAGCACATCAATCTTTGAAAGAATGCATGGAATTTGCCTTCGCAAACCATGAGTCTACTTTATCTTTGCTATTTCTACCATGAATAGTTCACTTTCCTTCTTGTGGCATGAGAAATAGGAGAGAAACTATATAATTGCAGCTATGTTAGAATCAGCCATATTTAAATTATTTCTTTAATTATACTGACATGATGTTACATTCTGGCTGATGAACCCACTCCTGCTGTGTTACTATATTAGTATGTGGAGTAAGGCTAACTACCATCAATATGTTCTTCTATTTAATGGAATTCTCCCTTTCCATTAAATTGGAAACCATACCTCACTGGTGTTACACAGGTGTCTTGCTTATAGGTGGGACTTCAGCCCATTGCCCTGCTGGAACTCAGCAGGTGAATCCAGAGAGAGTTGGTTCCTAAATGAACATGGCCTTTGAAACTCATCATGAACTTGAATCTTCCCTGCATGGTTGTAAAGTATCCAATTTTCAGTTGCAGGTGACCCAGACAGAGTGAGCTCATTGGAAAAGCTGGCCTTTTAACTCTTTAGAGCTCTGGATTACTTATGTATTCTTAAACAGGTTCTCAAAGGCTAAAACCAGAGAGAAACTGGCATTAGTGGATCTAGAAATGGAACTATGAAGCTTTCATTTCTAGATCAGCGTGTGTGTGTCCCCACAAAAGTGGTGTGCAAAAAGCTTAATTTGAGTCATTATCTTAAGAGTGAAAGCAAGATGAGATTCACCCCATATCCCCATAAGAAGACATTTTTAGCCTGTGTGTCTGTCTTGCTTTCAAATACATTTCAGTTCTTTTGTTACCTTTATAAAACATCACATTTTCATACAAAGGAGGGTGTGATTTTTGTTTTCATTCGAAATAAACATTTGTTTTAATGCCAAATCTATTAACTTAGTGCTTTATATAATCTTTATTTTGGACATGTGAGCTGAATTTTAGTTATATATAGAACATGCTTACTTAGTCTTTTACTGTAAAAATTAAACCAAGTTGAAAAAAAATTTTTTCCACAGGCTAAAACAGTTCTTACGAGCTGTTAACTTTTTTTCTAGATAACTTTAATCACTATCTAAGACTATCAAACATGAAAGGAAATACCCTAAGTCTCCACACATTTATTCCTTCTTTCCCTGTTTTCTGGTGCATTTCAAGGGAAGGTGATGAAAGAATTGCCCAGATGGATCAAATCAAACCTACTAAGCAGAAAATAAACACTACTCAGGAGTTTCTAAGAGTTTTCAAGAATAACTGATACATAAATCACTTAAGACATGTTTGCCTGTGTAAGTCTCCTAGCTGAGAAATAATGGCATGGTTTATTCCTAGGGCTTCCCTTTGGCAGTCACATTGGTTGTAATATCCAACGGATCACCAAAATGGCACCTGTGTCTCTGCCTTTGCATCCCCTGCCTTCTTGTTGTAGATGCTCCTGTACTTCATTGTCAATCACTCCATGCTCATCATCACATCCTTTATATTCAGGAATTGATTTGGCTCACAGATATCAAAATCCAGCAGACCTCTTGTCTTTAATTGTTTAGATCTAGCCTACCAGCCCTGAGCAAGAAAAAGAAGAGATAAAAATAATAAAAAGAATCCATCAAGTTTGGTAACTCTTTGCCCTAATCAGGCCACCGACTATTGCTTATTTGTTAAGAATAAGATGAATGATTTATAAGTGGAATTGTTTGTTTTGTGATTTCTAGATTGTATAAAGTCAGAACAATATTGCCCATTGATAAATAATACTAAGTCAGTCAGACCATCTTCCTTTATAGAATCCAGTGTTGGAGTCCTGGAAAATACTGATTTAGATATCTGTGTCTCAAATGGTTTGTAGCTATAGCTTCTCAAAATGTTGTGTTTTTCCTTTCTGTTCAAGAGATCTTTACTTTGAGTAAGGCAGCCAAATATCTTCTATCAAAGAATTTAAAAAGCAGGTACTATTTGGAAGAATGAGGAAACATGTCCCAAATCAGGTAAGCATTCTTAGTTTCAACTTTAGCAAATGAAAAAAAAAGAAAGAGAAACAAATCTTAAGATATTGATCTCATGAATGATCATAGGAATAAAACCCAAAATATTCTGTGATTAAAAATGAGATAAACCCGTAATCTTAAGCCAACAATCTGTAAACCTTTTTGTGTATAACTGAACCTACCCCCACAAACTCCATGTTAGTGAAAGCAAAGAAAAATAATTTTTTCTAGCATCACGGGAGAGACTTGTATCTGGCACTAAAATAGGGTTACAGCTTTGAGTTGTTACAGAAAGCAACCTCATGCTAAAACTTTTTGTCTTTTTAAACATAATTTTTAAATAGGAAGAGAACCCTGCTAACATCTACTTTCATATATCTAAAATTGCAACACCAAAGGGTGCAGGAGACACAGATACTGTGAATAAACAAGTATAATATTCAAGTATATGAGGAAGTATCACAAATGGCCACAGAGAAATATATATATATATATTTATATCTATAATACTGTATCAAACAGATGGAAAGGGGGCATGAAACTGGTAGTGTAGACACAAATCTAGCCAATCAACTGACATTCTAATCAGACATGAATTCATCCTAATCAAAGTGCATCATTCCTAAAAGAAGCACTTTTACACCACTTCCTCAACCACAGCTAAAATGCTTTGTAACTATTTTTAGTTAGTTAAATAATTTATTGGACTGACATACTCTGATATAATTATCCAGGTTCCAAATGTTAATAACTTAGTTGTATCTTTCTTCCCATTTATACAAAATAACACTTTAAAAAAACTTATTTCTTACATGCTCTTTCCTTCCTGCAATCAGACTCCTTGATTTAATTTAACCTGTAATAAGTTACAATGGGCAGTTTTTTATCTTTTCACCCAGAAACAGAATAGTGAAATGAGCAGCTTGTATTTTAACAAGGCCTTTCAGGATGTAGTGGGTAGCCATCAGGCACATGAAAGGTAAAAATGCAATTTTTTAAAATAATAATACTCCATGCAAAACAGAGCAGAGCGAAAATAATTGTCCAATTGTACCCATGTAAAGCCAGTGTGTTCCTGTTGCAAATGGAAATCAGATCAATTTCCGCATATACTATTCATTTTTATATAAAATTGTAACAATTACTACAGTTTGGGGATGAGATTATTTACCTTATAGTTTGTAAAGAATGACTGAACACCTGCTCAGAGCCCACTCCTGCCAGGAGCTCATGCCTAAATTTTACTCCCGATGCTGAATGAGAAGTATTCACAAGCCCTGCTTAGCGAGTGCAGCAGTGACATCCTCAGCCAAAGTGGCAAGCTGAGGAGATTCGAGCAGGTTGATGCTTCCAGAAGAGGAGACATTGCTGAGTCGCCGGGGGGATGCCACGCTGGACCTGCCTGGAGACTGGGTAATGATCTCAGCCCCGTGGTCCACACGAGCCTTCGCATGCTCTCTGAAGTTCAACTTTTGGCTGTCAATCTGTTTAAGACAAACATCAGCCTTTGTTAACTCTAGCATCTGAACACCCCTAGCTCCCTTCCTACATCCCAGAACTGATGAATGTGATTGTTACTCAGCTCTGCATCCCTCCTTCTTGTTTGTCTAGGTCTTCAATACATTTTGATAGAGTATGATCAAGAGTATTTCCTGCCAGGTGTGGTGGCGCATGCCTGTAATCCTGTGGGCTCTGGAGGCGGAGGCAGGAGGACCGCAAGTTCAAGACCAGAGGCAGTCTGCGTAACTTAGTGAGACCCTGTCTCAAAAAAAGTGAAAGAAGGGGCTGGGATGCAGCTCAGTGGTCCAGTACTTGCAAAGCATGCAAGCGCGAGGCCCTTGGTTTAATCCCCAGTACCACACACACACACACACACACACACACACAAGAGTATTTCAGAAGGATTGTAGGTTTTTTGTTTGTTTAGAAAACAAGATGGGCTCACGATCTTGTTTCTTACCTTGACATTACCACCTCCAGGTACATGGTGAGCATTGTCAAGTGAACCGACTTTAGCTTGGGCCTTTTCTTTGAAATCCAGCTTTACACTCTCAATTTTCACACGGCCACCACCTTTGAGAGGAGAAAGGCTTTTAAGTGCTTTGCAGAAATTAAATCTTGAATTTATGATGACTATCTCCCCAAAATGATTATTGTAGATAGACCACTATAGATTACACACTAACTCTACTACTTCTCTGACCATGGATGTGAAAGAAATCTTTTAGAATTGCAGTCTATACCATTTCTCCTATATGATTCAAGATAATGACATTTTCACATACCATCACATATTAATACCTTTCTTTTTAACTGTTGTCTACTGGGAGGTTGAACCCAGGGCCCTGGGCATGCTAGGCAAGTGCTATACCACTGAGCTGCACCCCTAGCCCTTTTTTATTTATGAAGGGGAGTCTTGATAAGTTGCACAGGGTCCCTCTGGCCTAGAACTCATGATCCTCCTGCCTTGGGCTCCTGAGTCACCGGGATTACAGGAACACAACATGGCGCCCAGTTTAAGTGGGATTTTCTTATCACTACAACAAAAACTCTAAAAATAACAATATGAAAATATCCTATTGCATTTTTTCTAAAACTTTGAACAGTCTTTTATTTCTAGTAGAGAAAATTAATGGAAATGAAACTCTCTTTTTCTTCATGGTAACAAGTCACTTATCCAAAGAAGTTTTAGGCTGGCATGATGCATACACAAACAAAATGCAATTCCCACTCTGTATATACAGATTCCACATCCTTGGATTGAAAATATTTGGAGAAAATTTGTGTACATACTGAACATGTATAGAATTTTTTCCTTGTCATTATTCCCTAAACCATATGGTATAACAACTGTTTACACAGCATTTACATTATATTAGGTATTATAAGTAATCTTAAAAAGATTTACAATACATGGGAGGCTGTGGGTAGATGATATGTAAATACTGTGTCATTTTATATAAGGGACTTATGTATAATTGAATTTGGATATCTGCAGCACAGTGTCCTAGAATGAATCCTCCATGAATACTAAGAGATGACTGTTTTCTTTAGTAAATGTGCAACATTGATAATTTTACTGATGAAATAAGGTAGGGCCTGGGTTGTTTATAACAAGTAAGCCTCAGGACTTTTCCATTTTAATTAGCAAATGGAGTGACAGGAAAAGAATCTTAGGAGATTCGTGTACAGATGTCATAGAACCAATATGACACTGGATTTGGCTGATAATATTGAGATGGAGTATTAACTACACCATTTCCCCTAATGCCAACTAGTCTGAATCTCAAAGATCTGCTGATTGTTAGGATGCTATGCTCTACCATTCAGTGTGGTCTTCTCTATTTCGGTATGTCTTTCTAAGAGTTTCAAATGTAAGGATTCTTCTACAAGGGGTAGGTGTTCAGTGTCCTTAAGCCTGTCCTTGGCCACTATCAAGTGTTTGGTGATGTCTTTGACCTACAAAGAAGCTGAATTGTATTTCTCTTTACTCATATGCACCTAAGAGATTTGGTTCACTTTCATCAGCAACTAGGCTTCAACCTAGTTGCTCTGGAAGGCTAACGATGACTCATTGTGTTTTACTGGGGATTCTGATCTGAGAAAATGGTTAAGGGAACTTATGAAAACAGAAAAAAAGGTTCAAATTTTGGATTCTTGATGCGGATGTATCTCTGTAGACCAAAGAGAGAGAGAGAGAGATCAGTTAAGTCTTCACAGGTTTCTTAAGGATTCAGGTGGGGTTTTTTTCCATGTAATACCTAAGTATTTATGCTAGAACCCAACTGTGTGCCTCATGAATTGTTGTTGTCAGGTGCCATTGAGTTGGGTCCGACTCATAGCATCCCTATTTCAACAGAATAACACTTTCAGACACTGTGCCATGCCCAGCACTATTGTCAGTGCTTCTCTGCTATTTGTACAGCTTTTGATGGCTGATTGTTTCGGGACTGGGCTTCCATGTCCTTCCCCCTACTCTACAGTACCTGGTATCCCCAGGTGGTCTTCTATCTAAGTACTAATCAGGCCTGACCCTGCTTAGCTTTTGAGATCTGATGAGATCGGATGCTAGGGTGGTATAGATATGGGCCCTCTTGAAATTATAAGGTATTATTTGATTGTATTTTGGAGACAGATCCATTCATTCTCCTGAAAGCTAAGACTGTGTATGCTATAACTTAAGCTTACAAGAGGCATGTAGTTATTATCTCCTCAAAATATGCACTGTTGCATCTAGTCTTATTCTTCCTGTATTCCACCTGGCATGTGGGACCCAGTCATTGGTTGTGATAGGATTAGCATGATTAATAATAACTCAAAAAAACATAATTATGTTGGTTAGAGGCTAGAAAATTTGGGGCTTGCTACTAAATGACATCAACTTTGAGATCTTATTTTTGTATTTTTGTATATATATTTTCTCTTAAGCTTCCTTTTCTGATTATGTGTTACATCAATATCATTTGTTAAATTTTTATTGAATTGTCTTTTGGAAGGAAGAAAAAAAATGTTGTATCGACCTGAAGTATATTCATAACCAGAATCTTGAGTAGGCTATTTCTGTTGTTTTCCCACAAGAAATTCTTATGTAACAGTTAGAGAAATCCATTTGAATTCTGAGATCTATGCCTTTGGTTTTGAAGAATTCTGGCACTCACTAAGAATAATAATTATGAAAGACTATAATCTTTCAAAAGCTTCAAAATAAAGTACAGATATTTCAATTTATGCCTCCAGGCATTGAATTATTTTTCTTTATTTTCTTCTCAGCTATTGCATATTCCAAAGTAACTTTGTGAAAAGCTTGCTGTTGTCAAGGATCATCTTGCTGACACTTCTTTACTAGCTTAGTCATTTGATTCAGTTATAATAGAAATAAGAGCCGTATTTAGAAATGGGTGGGAGTCTGACAATAGTCTTTTATGACCAGCAAATCATACACAGAATATTTCCTTATCTATGGGATTTTTCTTTGCATCCAAAGTGTAGGTGAATTTGACAAACTCTATCCTTAATGTCTAGAGTAAATGAATTCATTACTTTCTTTTGTATTTTGTAAGAAAATAGGCCATATGGCCAACTACTTCAGTCATGGTGTTGACAGAGGGTACAAAGCCAAATTAAGTGTGTGTAGACTTTAGCTATAGACAGGGGAATTTTGAAGAGATATAGTCCTATTCCTGCACCTCATGAAATATAAAGAAGCTAGTTCCATGTTCCATAGTAGCAGCTCTGAAACTAATAATGGAGATTCCACATATGCAGTTTCTAACTCTGTAATTTGCTTCATGAACACCCTACCAAAATGAATTATGATTTCTAGATGTTTCCAATGTACTTATCCATTTTGAAACTTACTCTGCATTTCTTTGTTTTCAACCAATAAGTTCTTAATAGTCTTCTGGCTAGAAGTATTATTCATCACAATTATTTTAATACCTTGTTTCTGACAACATTTGAGACAATGGTTAATGGAAATAACCTAGTATCTGTTTTATATGATGAGATACCAAGTACATATGCTTAAAAGCAATTACTTTTGCCTTTATATAATCCAAGGAGATCTACTGCATCAAAATATTGAGGAAATCACAAATTTGACAGTTATCCATTACTACATATATATGGGGGTAGAATTTACAAAAATATATAATACATGTTACACAGAAAAAATGACTCATAATATATTAGATTCATAATTTAAAATGGGAAACTCCCCAGCAAGTATGAATACAAATTGTACTTTAGAGAACTAGTTCTGTAAGATATTCTAAAAAGACAAAAGAGTTTATGGTCAAATAAGTTGGGGAATTATTGCATTCTGCTGCGGATTCACAGTGCTTACTGACCTAATAAAGACTCTGAGAAATTCATCAGATAAATAACTTTCTTCAGCTGTGCTAAACATGATCCTTATTTTATATGTTGTTGTTCTTGTTGTTAGGTGTCATCCAGTAGTTATCTGACTCATAGCGACCCTCATAGGGTTTCCAATGGCTGACTGTTTCAGGATTGCCTTGGGAGTGGATTGCCAGGTCCTTCTCCCATTTTTGCAGTGCTGGGAATTGAACTCAGGGCCTCAGAGACTTCAGCACAGTGCTCTACCAAATGAGCTAAATCCAAGGCCACCTATTTTATATAGGCATAGAAAAATAAGTTTTGCGAAAAATGTTTGGAAATACTGCTTCCAGTCAATATTATGTATGAATAAAGACCTAATATATTTTACAGATTACATATTTTGAAAGAGCATATTCTGTTGAGTAATAGAGATCTGGCTGAGATTTAGCTCAGTTGGTAGAGCACCACTCTGTAGTCTGAGGTCTGGAGTTCGATTCCCAGAACCACAAAAATGGGAGAAGGACATGGCAATCCATTCCCAAAGCAATTCTGAAACAGCCATTGAAAACCCTATGAGGGTTACTATGAGTTGGACATGACTTGACAGCACCTACCAACAACAACAACAACAATAAAGATTCATGAATATTGTTGTTGTTGTTAGATGCAGTGGAGTTGGTGTCTTACTCATAATAACCCTACAAACAACAGGTGGAAGCACTATTGTCAGTGGTTCTCTGCTGTTCATAGGGTTTTCAAAGGCAGATTGATTTTTGGGTGTGGGTTGCCAGGTCCATCTCCCAAGCCTACAGTATCTAGTGCTCCCAGGCAGTCTCCCATCTAAGTACTAACTGGGCCCCACCCTGCTTAGCTTCCGAGATCTGATGGGATTGGATACCACAGTGGTATAGCATCTTAGGTACCTTTTAATTTTTAACCTATTATAGGATATATGGCCTATTCATGGTAATTGGGTTCACTTGTCCCAAGTGAAGATGTCTTCAAATTTCTAATAAGTTGCTATTAATAAAAGCATGAAGTATTTTTGTGTTGTTGTTAGGTGCCATTGAGTTGGTATCCAACTCATAGTGACCCGCATAGGGTTTTCAATGGCTGTTTTAGGATTGCCTTGGGAGTGGGTTGCCAGGTCCTTCTCCCATTTTTGCAGTGCTGGGAATTGAACTCTCGGGACCTCAGGGACTGCAGCGCAGCACTCTACCAATTGAGCTAAATCCCAGCCCCATGAAGTATTAGGATTTTGAAATATCCTTCTTGCTAGGTGTTTTATAACAAATATGTGTTGTCAATTTTCTTAATCAAAAAGAATATTTTGCAAATAATGAAAAATTATTTGTTTACCTGGCCTGTGGCGGATGTTCTTCAGAGAGCCACATTTGGATGTCACATGGCTTAAGTCTATCTTCTTGGTAACAATTTGTACCTGTGAGAATCACATAAAACATACTTGAAATAGTTTAGATATAGAATAAAACCCCAAGTTCATACACAAAACTTATAAACTTGCCCACACTCACAACATGCAATGACACATTCAGAAATCCAAGTTGAAGTACACTCTCAAAAACACACACACACATAGGAAAACATAATCTCATATGTTCTCTCCCATGTTTGGACTGGAAAGAAGAACCCAAGTGAATGAAAATCCTGAAACCAAAGATTTCATTAGTAGAAACCAGATCATGCCATAAGAGCATAGGAACATTTGTATTAATAAAGCAAGCTTCCACTCAGAGAACTAAGCTATAACTGTATTAAACCTTTCCATAAGCAAACAGCCAAGAGAAGTGATGGATTACATAGTAATTTTTACATAGACGTGACCAGCATTGCTCAGAGTGACACGAAGACCTACACAGCTTTAAAATATAAGAAGAAAGTTCTAAATGGGCTTTTCTCAACTGTTACCAAATTGTTACATCTTGGCTAAATGGAATTTTTCTTGCATATCAAATTATAAAATGATAGGAATATTTTCTCCTTTTTGATGTTTTATTGAAAATGTTTCTTCTTCCAATATTGAAGCAGTGCTTCTGCAAGTGTATTCCACTGGCTGTCTATATTAGGAGTCCATGAGAATTACTGGGACACTGAGGAGATCGGGCCATGGTCTCTACATTTAAACAAATGATTCCTCTCTAGGGGCAAGTTTAAAACTTGTTTTGGAGGTTAGAAGCTCCTTACTTACTTTAGGATACTTAGGTGTCCCAATTTATCCTTTTCCACTGTTTTTTGACCAGCAGCATCTGCAGTACAGGATAGCATGGTCCATCCTCTGATACTCTCAAGGGAATTACCTGGTCTGGACTGCTTCTGTGACAGTACCACATGGTGTGCACTTACAGTCAGGGGAACATGGGGGAGGGTAATCATGTCAGTGTAAATATTGACCCTGAAGCTTAGCCTAGCTTCCTTGAAGGAGCCCAGTAAACACTGCTACAGGCTTCCTGTGATGGAAGTATTTTGATATTCAGTGGAACTATTCTGGTTATCAGGTGACAGTTCCTTGTAAAAGTTACTTGCTTATCTCTATCTCTTTAGAGCTTGACGCTGTCTGCCCCGCTGAGGAGCAAGTAGCAACAGGTATTAGACTACTGAGGATTCTGGATTGGATACCTTGTAAATTACTTGAGTCACAAATTATCAGGACATGAAGTTTAGATGGCAGGATCTGGAGAAGAGGGAGTCAGTATGACTCACTTAAAAAATACTGCTATTTTATGATGAACCATGCTTTCTTGAACTTAAATTTGCCTGAACACTTCAACTCTGCCTCAGCAACATTTAAGAAATATGGATTCATCGTTCATTTCCTTTCATAGGATATTACTTCCACTAAATGAAAGAGACAGGAAAAAATCCCAGCAAGACAAAATATATACTAGGACTTGAATCCTTTCACTTTGAATTATAGATGAACTATGCTTCACCAGTTTTGTATTATTCCAAATGATACCCTGACTTTCATGAAAAATGAACAACTGAAGACTGACATTACACACTTTGGGCACTTTCAAGTATATCCAGTCTTTGCCTCAAGGGTAATATTCTAGTTCCACTTAAGGAACTCAAAGAATATGAGCCCAACTGACTTTTGCAGGGGAATAGGGACAGTGTGAGGGAATACCTTGAAGACAAAAAGGGCAGCAAACAAAGTTGGCAAGTGAAGTGGGTTTTCCATTCCATAGAAAACCATAGCACATCCAACACCATTCTTTCCCAAACTGAAAGTGAGAAAATCACTGATGATCTTACAGGAAAGGATGGGAAGCCCATCACCAAAAGTGCAAGGCTGACAAGCTACCACACCAGGTGACATGTGGAACAACAGTGAGAAAGCAGGAGTGTGTCAGGAGGCAGGGAAGGAAACAGGGTGCTGGCTGTGCAGGTAGCTCCACACAATCAGGACAGCTTTCTGATAGAAGCTTCTACTTACATTTCCGCCCCCAGCAGAATGTTTGATGTTATCCTTGGAACCACATCTTGACTGAACTTTGCTAAAATCGATCTTCTTGTTTAAAATCCTAACCTAAAAGGAATTGGAGGTAATCACTGTGCATTTTTCTTTCAAGATACTATGTGTAAGGGACCAGAATGAGTAGCACCAAAGAGGCTCCAGACCCACTCCCAACTACTTATTCATTTAGAAGAAAAATGAACACTGGAACCAAAGAACAATATATCATGAAAATATGAGCCCCTATTTCCCTGCATCCCCAAGGGCCAGATGTGTGAGAGTCTTATAATTCCCAGGCATAAGCTAGAAACAAGTGGCAGGGTAGAATAATAAAATATGGGTTGTTTGGGTTGGGGAGGTTGGCAACACTGGTCTGTCCTATGAAGGGCTCAGTAGGATAGTTCAGTGTGGTTCAGCACAAGATCTTGGAGGACATGCCGGTGCTCTCCCAAGCCCTACAGTGTCAGCCATCACAGTTATTAAGTATTTCCTACACTTGACTGTTCTCTTAGTCTACACTGCACAAGTGAGGTTAACAGTTGGTTTGGCTGAATGCTCTATTGTCAGGACTCCCACTCACACAGGAAAATAACCCTTGGATTCCCAGAAGGGTCAACAAAGAAACTCCAGGCCTCCTCTGCTAAAAAGAACTTTATGGTTCTCTTACAAGTTTGGCTCTGTGGCCTTCTGAAGGCCCCTTTGTGGCAATTGCTCATGAATGGGCATTACGCATACATGCATGCATAGAACCATTCTTTCTATTTTTAGAGGTAAGAAAACTAAGGCCTATTGGTTAGCTGACTTGCACTGGGTCATAGAGACATAGTCTAGGCCTTGGTTGGGTGCAGTAGATTTGAGGTCAGGTGTTTTATTTGTATTTTCAATAAATCGAGCATTCATCTTGAAGACAATAGCAAATCTGGACCTGGAAAGACATTACTCTGGTGTAATGTATTGTACAGGTCATAATTCTTGTTTCTTTCACGTGTTTTTTGAACTTTCACATATTTTTTGAATGTTTTTTTGAACTTTGCATGTTTTGGAGAACAGACAATGTAAGCATGGAAAGAAGGTTTATGTTTGTTATTGTTGCTGTTGTTTGTTTTGTTTCATTTTGGCTACTACTCCCCCACCCTCATAGCTAAAGGAAAATCACGTTGTCAGTACTTTAAGGGATAGTTCATTCTCTTATGAAAAAAAATCTAAATAAATTTACACTTGATATATATCCTTCTCAAGAATGTTAAAATATCTCTTAGTATTTGCAGAAAAGAATCCAAAATTCAAAAGGACATTGAATTATGACTATTTTTAACTGGAGAAGGTTTAAATCACAGTGCCTGTCTAGCATAGACAAGACAGCTTGTCCCTTGTAGAGAAATATCATTGACAGCTCTCAACAGCCCAAGGGAAGGGCCTCTTGTCAAAATTTGCATTCCAAAGACATGATGACTAGGTTACTCTCTAGGGCATGATAAAAAAAAATCCATTTTATAAAGGGTGGGGACATCATAGCATGTATATCCAACAATAAGTGTAGTTATAATCTAAGAGTTTTGCATAAACTGTGGACGAAGATAGTTTTAAACCAGTAAAAATTATATTTAAAATCCTATATATGTTATTTCCAGGAAGCAAATAATTTTAATTTCTTATGTCTAGTGATACTTTAAATTATTATCCATGAGTATATAATTATTTTGAAAATGAAATAGAATTCATGTGAGTCATTTTACCAATCCTTGGGAATATAAAGTGTTTCATATTTCATTAATACATTTTAATTTAGAGGTCATTAGAGTAATAATCAAGTGACTCATTACCAAGTGATCAAAGGCCAAACATTAAGTCTGATTCACTTATTGCAAAACTGAAATTCTAAATTCAGTTGCATAAATCTGTTTGACTGTAACACTTAATCAACCATTTGATAATTTTTATGACTTTCTCCCAAATGATTTTATCCCAAAGGGTTACATTGCCAATATTATTTGGAGATTATTCAGAATCTTTTTTTTTGTTTTTTTGGTGGTACGGGGGTTGAACCCAGGTTTGCAAGTGCTGGACCACTAAGCTGCACCCCCAGCCCATTTTTTTACTTTTTGAGACAGGGTCTTGCTAAACTATGCAGACTGCCTCTGGTCTCAAACTTGCAATCCTCCTGCCTCTGCCGCCCGAGTTGCTGGGATTACAGGCGTGTGCCACCGTACCCAGCAGATTATTAAGAATCTTAAAATTCTAAAAATTGACAGTTAACTTGTTGATATCCCCTGGATTTTCTAGAGAATCACAGATTTCCCAGTGAAACATGAACTGGCCTTTTACAATGGTAGACTTTCTCAGCCTAATTCTGTTCAACCTGTAATTGAAGAAGACTTTTGACATGTGTTAATGGCACATCCTATACATATTTCTATATTGCTATAGCTTCATAGTATACAGTTTGTATTTAAAATAAACAAATGACAGAATAAATATAAGTGATCCTTCCAGATCTTCATTCTCCATCTTGCTTAAGGCTTGAGTAGAGAGAAACAAAACAACTTTTGATAGAGTATGCTTGCTGCTCTATAAGATTTATGCTCTAGCTTGACAATTTATATCCAACTACCCACCTAGTCCCTGTAGCTCATTTGTGTCTTAACACAATTACAAATTACTTCATGCCTAGGATCTCTAGGATCATTTACAAATAACACTTTAGAGTTAACTCCACAAATAACTTCAGTCCTCAGAAAAATTTCATAAAGCAGAAAAATAGATGGTTGCTGTAGAGCCATATTCCAGATTAGTTTTTCTAAAATTTAGGAGTTGAATTTTAACTCTCTGGTTTTATGGATGAGTCAAAATAAAGATTTATTCATTTGAGAGGGAATTTTCAGTTTCAGGAAAACTTTCATTTTCCTAAAAGCTTGTGGCAAGAGAAAATAATTTTAATATCTTAGAAACTGTCTAGAAAAAACATATAACAAAATTCTATTTGACAAATGAACTAACTTTCTATTCTCATGGGATGGAGGGGGAAAATTTGAATAATAAGTACCCAAGGCTATCTCTAAGCTACATTTTAATCTTTATTTATATTAACCAAAATGACACTTGCATTATTAATATAAAATGGAGTAATTCTGAAGAATGTGATAATCTTTTCTTGTATATACTTTAGAGCAGAAGTGAAAAATATTATCTTGATCAACTGGATCATCTTCCTTAAACAGTTTCTGATTTAAAATTCCTCTGAACTCCCTACTTCTTGTTAATTGCATCAGAATTTCTTGGTGAGGGAAAGAGAATTCTTAGCAACTCTGATTTGTGAGTCTTCTCTTCTGTTATCCTCTTTATACTTTACATATTGGCCTGACTATATTTAATGCTTTCAGGGCTTGGTTTACATTTTCAACTTCATCTGCATGTTTTCATTATGTCATTTCTCTCTGGAATGCCTACATTTCAAATTGAGTTAGCAGATCAGGCAGAGCCTAATCAATAACTCTAATGAGAGCTGGCAAAAACAGATTTTAGCCCCCTGGTTTTTATTCAAATGGTGATTCACTTCCATAAATGGTTGACTTTTTATTCACATAAAGGTCATATAAATTTGAAGAGTTGAATAAGTATTGTTGTTGTTAGGTACTATAGAGTCAGTGTCCAACTCATAGCGATTCTACATACAACAGGTGAAACAGTATTACTAATACTTCTCTGATATTCATGGGGTTTTCAATGGCTGATTGCTTTTTGGGAGTGGGTTGCTGGGTCCTTCTCCCTGAATATGTATATGTTATTGTAAAAATTGAAAATAAATCAGAAATTAGAAATTCTTATTCATTCTGTCTTTTCTTTCACCATGGTAGATAAGAACAATGCAGTTACTTTCTGGATATTCCCTGTATAACTCTAGTGGAATTTTATCATGATGACTTAATTAAAATGATATCCCCCTACATTCTCCACATATATTTAATTGTTCCTTTAGCAAAACTAACACTGTCCCATACCCCTAGAATGAGATCATTCTAAGAAAGGATGGGGGAAAATGAAAAGATATGCAAGTAAGAACAAATCCATCTTACTAGTTAGTTGGAAATATGAAACATGTAAAATGAAAGAAAATACACTCCTACAGTACCCTTTTTAGTAATACAATGTCTAAGCCTGAGGCATTCATTTCAATGTCAAATGAATTTCTTGTGCAGTAGGATTTTGACTTTTTTTTTAAACTTGACACTCTGATGCTGCTTTCATTATCTAAACACCCACATGTCAGCTCAAGGTACTGAGCTATATGGACAGCTGGGGAACCAAAAGGTTAGATTCTGTTTGGACCCTAAGGCTTCCTCTAGGGATGAACCTCACTTGTGACACCATTTCTTCTTTCCCCTATGTAAGGCTGTCTCAGAAAGAATACTTATGTGAAAAAGTAGTGGAAAATGATCTTCAACTGATTCCCTCTCAGCCTTGCAGGGGAGTCAGCTTTTGCTTCTGGTTTTCATCATTTCTTAGGAGTGCTTAAAATGAAGTCCTCCTTTGGCCTTGAGTTACAAAAATATTCTGTCTCTCTGAAAAGTAGTTCTCATTCCACAGTGTTCAATTTAATGAAAACTATTTATCTAGCTTCTGTAAAATAAGAAGGCATCACATGTCTGCAACAGATGTTCCTAAAGATTGAAAGTTATCTGGCACAGAGGATGTTCTTCAAAGATTTGTCTATTGAAAACTTTGCATTCTGGTTAAAATGCATCACTATGGTATGCAATCATTTTATTCCATTTAGATTTCAATTAATGCTGCTTACATGGGCCAATAGTTTCCTCAAAATTATTTATATAAAATATAAACAACACATAAATTTAACTAGAAATAAGTTTATGTCAAAATGCACAATTCTATAAAACTCTAAAGGAAACAGATTCGTCAGAGGGACCAATTTTCCCATGCAGACTGTACCACATGGTACAGAAAGTAGAATCACATTGAAAAACCCTGGATGAGTAGATAATGCTGAAGAATTCTGAGCGAGCATTTTGGTGTAAGAGACATTAATGGGTTTTGTCACTAGACGCATTGGTAAATACTTTCAAATGGTCTCTCAAAGGGAGCTGGAAAGAACATGATAGGAAGACAATCATTGTGATTCAAGAAAATAAACAGATAATGAACTTTTTCACACTTTCATATACTAAAATTTCCTGGTATTAATATTTTTATCCAGTTTAAGTTTTTAAGAAATTCTAAGAACTAGTGGATCAAGTTAATGAAGAATATAACTTTTAAATAATCTGTCAGTTATTATGAAAGCAACCTGAGACTTAAGGCTTGTTCCCATGTTCTTGCTTGGCTTGTGAATGAACAGCAAATACTAAGGGGCTCAGCAGGTCTCAACTTTTTAAAATCAAAGTAACAATTTTCTCAAGAGTTTTTAATAATGGATATATATAATCTTAGTGATAAAACTTTCATTAGTTCACAAAAGGCATTTGAATTATACTTATAAAATTTCTATTGCATAAACGGTCCCTGATTATAAACACCTTTCATTTTCAGAAAATAACAACTATGATACAAAAATAAATAAGTAAATAAAATAATGAAAATAACTCTTCAATATAGTGTGATGAATTTCAGTGAACAGTTCCTCCCTCATGTTGGGCTGACTGACAATATTTTAAAGATCAAATGGTATTTTATTATTCCTTATATGTAGCCCCAAGGAGATGAAAATAATTGGATTGAAAAGAACTTAAATTAAGTAAGGGTGAGACAGTGGGGAAGTATAAGAAACAAAACAAAGCAAAACAAAACCCCCCAAACCTCCTCTCTGCCTATATTTTAGAGACCATGGCTTATTCTCTCCTCCTTTCCCTTTGGTCAGACAAAACCCAGCAATCTTTATAAATGTTTGATGAAGGAATAAATATAAGAATGAGAAAACAGTCTCCTTCAATAGTTCTCTCTTGGTCTTACATTTTATAAATACGCCTATATGTTAACAGCACCCAGTAGACCCTCACAATAGTAACTATTATAATTTCATATGAGGAAAAATCTTATTTCACTATAATTAGTTGTCTCCAGAATTACTTTTTCTTGAATATAAAATTGAATGTAAACTTTTCAATTAGCATGTAAAAGACCTAAAAATGTCTGAGGATAATGCCTAAAACTTTGTAAGAAA
This sequence comes from Pedetes capensis, assembly GCA_007922755.1. Classification (NCBI taxonomy): domain Eukaryota; kingdom Metazoa; phylum Chordata; class Mammalia; order Rodentia; family Pedetidae; genus Pedetes; species Pedetes capensis. Next base: position 117,697 of record VMDO01003943.1, read on the forward strand.
ATATAAAAGAGATTCTAGTCTACACTTCACTAATTGTAGTCCTTCTTTCTTCCTTCTATATCATTCCCTAGTCTCCAGTTACAGTCCTCTTCTTTTTCAGAAACATTGCTGTTTCCTCAGCTTCAGGTTCTGCTTTGTGGCACAAACACTTGGAATCTATTTGGATGCCTAAGTGCACTTTATTTTTATGACTTGTAATGCAAAAATGCTATCATTGTAAAACAGTTAATGAGAGCTTAAAGAAACCTCATAATGTATTTAAGTGAAATGGTGCTCTATGCAAAACACGCATTATTTTGTTGTTTCTTTCTGTGAACAAGAAACCTAAGGACCAGAGACATCAGTACATAATACCACATGATACTTTAATAGAAGAGCTAGACCAAGAATTCAGCTCTTAAATCCTAGCCCAATATTCCTTTAGCTGAAATTCACTGTGGTCCAAACATGGGAAATTTCTTTAAATAATAATTGCCATGACATAAGGAGTTCATACTCATTCAGCAATGTCACTAGAAAGACTGCATCTCTCCATGAATATGGTATACTATATCGATTCAACTTTCACTGGATAAATATTTATTGAGCATCTACAAAATTTAGGACCCTGAAAACAAGATGGGTCTCATCTCAGGTTGTACGGAGATTGTGGTCTAGTAGATGTGACAAGACAGACATTAAATAACTAATTATACAATGAAACTTTAGCTATAGTATGTTGTTAAGTGCCATCGAGTTGCCATCCGACTCATAGCGACCCTCACAGAGTTTTCAATGGCTGACTGTTTCGGGATTGCCTCAGGAGTGGATTGCCACATCCTTCTCTCATTTTTTTGCAGTGCTGCGAGTTGAACTCAGGACCTCAGAGACTGCAGAACAGCACTCTACCAACTGAGCTAAATCCCAGCCCTCAGCTATAGTATAGATGGACCAAAGAACAGATACATGAAGACCAGTTAGCAACTACTATAGAAATATCAACAAAAATAATGCATCCTAAACCAGGATGGTACTGAACATATAGAAAGAAATGAGCAGTTTTAAGAACTATTCAGGGCACAAAATCATGAACTCTTCAAGATGTATAAGATATGGGCTAAGATGACTCATTTTTTTCATATTAAAGTCCTATCATTTGAATAAGTATAAAATATCAAAAATAACCATGTAGTTTGAACTTTCTACTTTCAAAGATCTATGTGACATCAATTATATGAATGTTTTTGCTGTTCTGGAATATGTTAGACCTGCTTCTATCTCAGGATCTTTGCATCTATGATTCTTGCTGCATGAAAAACTGTATCCCTGGTCATCCATATGGCTAACCCTTCACTCCCATGGCATTTCTATTCAAACATCACCTTCTCAGCTCTGTCCTAGTCATCCTATCAGCAGGGCAATTTCCCCTTCATATATCTTAAAACTCTTCCTTATCTTTAGTTTTCTCCTATGCACCCTTTTACAAATTTTTTGTTATCTCATTTTATTGCTTGCCTTTCTTGCATGAATGCAAATTTCAATGAAGGCAAGAATTTCAAGAATTTTTAACTATTTTGTTCATGGCTATATTCCCACTATCTAGAACATCGCATGGCATACAGTGGGATCTCAATAAATAATTATTGAATAAATGATTGAATAAATAAATGTAAACCTTTGATTATCTGGGATAATCAAGGAAATGGAAGACAACTCCCTGTGATATTTTTAAGATGCTGAGGTTGATAACAGAATTAATATTTCATTATTCATTCTTGATACTATCTATGGAAATTAAATATCAACCAGACTATATATTTGAACCACAATTTTTAGAATTGTTTAAAATTACTCTGAAATTATAGAAGACAAAAATATGATAAAATGCAACATAACCATCCAAATTTACCATAATGTACTGATATGACAATAATAATAATAGTTATTATTATTTGGGCACTGGGATAGAACCCTGAACTTCAGGCATACTAGGAAAGTGCTCTACTACTAAGCTACATCCATAGTACTGTGACACATATTTTCAATAGCATATCACTATAACACATTATTTGCATTAAGTTATTTCATGAAAATGTTATAGGAATTTGGAAACTTCAAATTTCAATCTTTATATGATAAAAAATCCTGGGCATAGAAGGAATTATTGGATAAAATTACCATCTTCATGTCATGCAATAAAAGTTAAAGCAAATAAAACTGACAAAAGTATACAGAATTACATATTTTATAGGTAAGTGGCTAATTATTTATTAAATATAAATTATAGCCTGGCCTTATAACTTGGCCATTAAAGTATGATTTTAGAAATTTTATATGCTACATGTGGGTAATGTGAAGATTTCTAGTTCTAATTCTGTGAAAATGTGAGGGCTGAATTAGGAGGTGAATATCTTTGACCTTCAAAGTATCCTTTAACTCAATGGTTCCATATAGAATTGAGAGAAAAAAATTAAATTGCCTTATTTCTACAATGCTATAATATACTTTATAGGATTTGTCTAATGGATTGACCTAAATATATTTTATTTTTTAACATGCTAAGGCAACACTGACTGGGAAGGTAACAGGCTGACAAATTCTATAAGGTTCTTTATAAAAAGATGAACAGGGCTTTTTCCTTAAACAAGAATGTCTTGGTGGAAGATGTTCCTGTGGTCATGAATGAAGCCAAGGTACATAATTCATAAGGCAATCAATGAGATCACAGACATGACCACATAGAGGTAATGCTCTCATTAACCAGCCTATCCACTGAGCAGTCACTGAAAACAAGCTCTACGAAACAGCCTCATTAGTAGTGTTTAACTATTACAAGGGCTGGGATTTAGCTCAGTTGGTAGAGCACTGCGCTGAAGTCTCTGAGGTCCCAAGTTCAATTCCCAGCACTGCAAAATGGGAGAAGGACCTGGCAATCCACTCTCCAGGCAATCCTGAAAAAGTCTGCCATTGAAAACTTTATGAGGGTCGCTATGAGTTGGACTCACTCGATGGCACCTAACAACAACAACAATTATTACAAGGGCAGGGGAATTTTTTTTTTTCTTTTGCACAGGGTGTCCAAAGGCTAGTCTTGAACTTGAACTCCCAATCCTCCTGCCTCAGCTTCCTAAGTGCTGGCATTACAGATGTGAACCATCACCTAGCACAGAACTTCTACTTATTATACTGATCTTCATCAGGTCAATGGAGAAAAACAAAACAACAGCAATAAGAAAACCAAGAACCCAGTCAAAATACATAGGGGTATTCTAACAATATAGCTAAAAATCCTGCTAAAAGAAACCCGATTCATGGACAGAAAAAATAAAAAGCATCATCCATCTTGTTGACTAGTTTTTTTTTTAAAGTTCTACATTTTTAAAGAAATTATTTTCATACTTTTGTTTAATCCAATACTGCATTCTTAAAAAGCTAACATTAATTTAAAAGGTAGATTGACTGTAGATTGAGGAGCTAACAAATTAATACTCTTAATACATTAGTTTTATCTATACCTTGAGTTAAATGAACCAAGCTCACTATCTAGAGTGAATCCATCCTTGCATATGTTCTTTCCAGCAGAATGAATTTATGTTCGAGCTGGCAAGATTAACTTTATTACTTTCTGTAAAGCTCACCATATCTTCAACTAGCTTATCTATCCCATTAGGTATTTATTTGCCTCACTGAACTGAACCGCTGTGTTGAGCCTCTCCAGCAAGAGGAAACTGGACTTCAACAAAAGAGATAAGGGCTGTAAATATAAAACCTATACATAAGAAGGGCTGGGATTTGGCTCAGTGGGTAGAGCGCTGCACTGCAGTCTCTGAGGCCCCGAGTTCAATTTCCAGCACCGCAAAAATGGGAGAAGGGCCTGGCAATCCACTTCCAAGGCAATCCCGAAGCACTCAGCCATTGAAAACCCTATGAGGGTCGCTATGAGTCGGATACCGACTCGATGGCACCTAACAACAACAACATACATAAGAAGGGGACTGGGATTTAGCTCAGTTGGTAGAGAGCTGCTCTGCAGTCTCTGAGGTCCTGAGTTCTATTCCCAGTGCCACAAAAATGGGAGAAGGACATGGCAATCCACTTACAAGGCAATACCAAAACAATTAGCCATTGAAAACCCTATGAGGGTCGCTACGAGTCAGACAGGACTCGACTGCACCTAACAACAACAACAACAACAACATACATAAGAAGAGCAATAAATATTTAAATTGTGGGAAAATAATTAAGTGTCCCAGCTTGGGAAGATGTTGAGTTCCCTCATATCACTGTTACAAAATCTGACTTCTGCAAAAACTATAGCTATTTTCCTGTCCTCATCAGTAATTCTGTGCATTCAAATATTCTAGGATAGGCAGTTTGCAATTGAGAAACATCATGCCAATGGCTTTGATTTCTGAAAGCAGTAATTCCAGTCATTCCATATTATAGGAACTATAAAAATCCTCTAGTTTAACATGCCAGAAAAGAATTCCTCCCTACTCTTTATATTTAAAAAGCTTGTACACTGTAAAGAGACTTTTAAGGGAATAGTGCTAAAGTATTGAGATATATATTTTTCCTACAAAGACAGTTCAGTTGGAATAGGTATCAACTCCCCAATTCACTTCCCCCTCTAATTTAAACACATTTACACTATGTATTACAAAATGGAGGGTGAATATCTTCCATCCATTCCTTATCTTGGTGAGGAAGGATTGCCTGCTTCTGCAATAAAAGTCACTATAACTTCACTGGTATAGCTTTTTTCCAAGCCATTTGATGGTGATAAGGACAATAAATATTACAGCAGGTTAATACTTGCCCAATGAAAGAAGGGAGTTTCTTTAAATAACACTGTGATTTTCAGGCTATGTTTGTTCTTGTTGTAATTTTTGTGTCATATGTCTTCAACAGTCCTTAACTGTGATCTCTAGGGAAGTTTTACTTCAGGTCAAAGAATAAAATACTTTTATATCAACTTTATGAATCACCAAAACAGTAGAAATCAATTTAAAAGTAGATATAGAAACACTCACTAAATAGGATAAAGAAGAAAAAAAAATAGGAGACCTTCTATTTTTAGATTGAATTAATTTTAGAGATTCCTGCAAAGCTAAGGCTAAAACCACTCTTCTTGTATCTCTACCTTAAAGAGTCCTTTGAACAAAATCACGTATAAAATTTGTGTCAAAGTATATCAGTACTTTTCTCTTTTGTTATATATTTTTTAGCTTTAATGAAATATCTTAGAAATTATTTCTATTTTTGTGGTTCTAAGAAGAAATTGCTGTTGTTGTTGTTGTTAGGTGCCTTCAAAGTCAGTGTCTCACTCATAGAGACCCTACGTTCAACAGACAAAACATTATTGTGCTTCTCTGCTATTCATAGGGTTTTCAATGGCTGATTGTTTGGGAGGGGGTTGCCAGGTCCGTCTCCCAAACCTACAGCACCTGGTATTCCCAGGCAGTCTCCCATCCAAGTACTAACCAAGCTTGACCCTGTTTAGTTTCTGAGATCTGATGGGATTGGACGTCACAGTGGTATAGCTGCAGGCAGCCCTAAGAAGAAGTAGATTATTTATATGTCAATATTTAAGCCTGGTGCCATGGCACATGCCTCTAATACCAGCAACTTGGGAGGTGGAGGCAGGATGATCACAAGTTCAAGGCCAGAGGTAACCAAATAACTTAGTGAGACCATGTTTCAAGATAAAAATATTAAAAAGGGGTTGAGGGTGAAGTTCAGTGGCAGAGCACTTTCAAAGTATGCACTGAGTTCAACCCCCTAGTACCATACACACATAAAAAAGTCAATATTTTCCAGCACATAAACAATTCCTGTCTTTAGTTAAGGAGGCTACTAGGACATGGGAATATTTATAAAAAGAGAACTGGTCTTAAATATAGATAATAGTACTTTATTTTAAGAGCTCTCTCTTACAAAAATCTATAATGAATAACTTTCCATTGAGTACTAAACTGATTTTATTCAAATTACTCTCCTAAATTATTTATGCATAAATATAAAAATACTGAAACATTTGGATATTTCCAGAAGGTTCAAAATATTTCCTTTGCTTGGATGTGCAAAACTATAATAGTAGCATGAGATTTTTGGAGTTACAGACTTGAATCTGTCAGAATTTGGATTTTTAAATTTTGCTTAAAAAGTTTCTTATAGTTTATAATTTCATAACATCTTTCTATGAAGAAGTCCCTTTCTATGACCATATACTACTGTTGTCTGAAAACAGCATATTGAGCTTTCCCCTTGTGGACCACTGGTTGATTTTTCTCAACTCCTTGGGCTTGCTTAAGCAGAATTATATTGAGACAGCAAGGAAATTTGTTGCTAAAGAAGGAGTAACACTGAATTTTGCTATCAATTGTCAATAGGAATGCTTCAATGCTTCATGTTTTGGCAAGATCTTTCTTCTAAATCTGCCTGAAAGTACATTTCCTTTAGCATGGAGGAGGGATACCAGAAATCAAGGTCAGAAAATATAAGAGACAAGAAAAAGAGTAGCAGAAAGAAAGTACCAAGAATAAAAAGGAAAAGGTTTCTTGGAATAGTAAAAGGGCATTACAAAGGAAGTTATTGCTTTTACTTTTTTTTTTTTCTTTCAACAATGGATGTTTTCTTCATCACTTGAAGAAAAGTTGAACTATCCTATGGGTATATCAATGTTATAAGGAACATGTTAAGTAATATTTGTGTTATTTCCTTCCAGGCTTTGTCCAAACATATGGTACACAAGCAAGATTCAGGTCAAGACAGGCTTCAAAGCTCCTTGCTTGGAAAAGATAAGAATGTTGCTCTGGAACTTCAGCTAAGAGTTAAGCGAGCTTTTTTAGTAAGTCTAGGCAATATGGTTAATCTTAAATGGAAGTTCCAAGGCTACAATTTCATTCATCAGAATCCTATAGAGCTACTTGTTCATTATCAACATAAATACCCACCCTTTGCAATATTTAAGCAATAGTGGCCAGAGAAGTAACTTGGTGAACCACGCCCTGATTTTGGAGTGAACATGAGAAAATGAGAGAAGATGTCATAGGAAATCCTTGGGGGAAAAGGAAGGAGATAAAACTGGAATCACTAAAAGACAGCCAAATGAGCTCATGGTCCTGACTTACAACAGGAAACTCAAATGCATAGCAGAAGTCTAATTTTAATCTCTTAAATTAAAGCCATGGCGATACATTTAGAAATCAATGAAAAGATTCTCCTATATGGCTAAAACAATTATTATCCAATATTGACCAGAAGGAAATGGCATATTGTCTGGCTTTCATTATATTTTATAAGCTAGCTGCTTCAGGTAAGGTCCAGACTCAGTACGGAATCCTAGCCAGTAATTCCCTTGAGTTCTTAGAACTGTTAGCACACAGCCTAAAGAAGGCATTTCTTACCTGTCCCCCTTTAGGCTGGTATTTGATGTTTTCTGTTGATCCGATTTTGGATTTGACATTCTTCAGGTCTGGCAGAGGCTGGTTAATAAGTCGTAGTTGCTTGGGAGTAGCGGGAGACTTGGGAGGAGTGCGGATGATGGCGACTTTCTTCTCAGTGGGCACTAAGATGGCAGATTTAGGGGTTCCTGGTGTATGCGGGGTCCTGGGATAGCTGGGGGTTCCAGGAGTACCAGGGGTACGTGAAGAGTAACTTGGTGGGGTGCCAGGAGTGATGGCAGTGGATCCAGGGGTCGTAGGGGTTGAGGTGCCACTTTTTCCTGCTCTGCGAATTGGCTCTGACCCTATGTTAACAAGCAAATAAGGTAAAAACCAAGCCATAACATTAGCAAGTTCTCCTCAAGCCATCCTTCTTCCTGTACATTCTTAGCATTCATATGTTTAATTCCTAAAGCATTTAGAACTATTAATGAATTATCACAATAATGCTAAAAAATGTGAGAGCCTCCTTTGTTTAGGTTCACAATTCGGTGACATTCTTTTGAATGGGTTTCTATCAATACAGAAATGAAACTCGATTTATTCCCTATAATTTGCATTACAGAAGTGTCAAAGCTATTTTCTATTTGTATGGTCATTAGCAGTGGTCCCCAACCTTTTTGGCACCAGAGACTTGATTCATAGAAGACAATTTTTCCACCACGCACTGGTCTGACAGGAGGTGGAGCGCCCAGGCAGTAACACAAGGGATGAGCAGTAGCTGCAAATACAGATGAAGCTGCACTTGGTGGCCCACTGCCCACTTCCTGCTGTGTGGCCCTATTCCTGACAGGCTACAGACCAATCCCCTCATCAGTAAGATATATGGATTGCCTTTAGTTGGGAACACCCTGTGCAAAATGTGGTATGTGGATCTCTGTATATGGGAAGATTCCTGAATGAACTGGGGGTCATTCATTTCTCTATGTAAGTACATTGAGATCCAGGTGTGCATGCAACATAGAACTGTGTATTTAGATCACATGGTTTTAGCCTGTGTGGAAAAGTATTTACTGAATTATGTTTCAATGTTACTTCCCTACTTTATATTGAGCAGCACTGAGTTGCACATGTTTATGGAAAGCTGCCAATGTTGTATTTTATTTATTCCCTTTAAACTTTTAAAAATTATTTATTAGTAATATTATTAGTATACAACTTAACTGGCTTCGTTATGACATTTCCAAACACGCGTATCATTGTACATTGCTCATGTTCACTTCCCCCATTACCTTCTCCTGACTCCTTTCTCCCCACTCATCCCCTTCCTCTGCACCAATGGTCTTGTGTGTGTGTGTGTGTGTGTGTGTGTGTGTGTGTGTGTGTGTGTGTACATAGTCATTCCTTTTATAAGAAAATTTATCTCAGTGCTTCATACTAAAAAGGTCTATATCTCTTTAGAAAAATGAGATGATCTAGCAACATATTCACAGTGAACATCATATCTCATTGTGTTTTCTCCTCAGCTTTCATTAATAGTTTGACAGTTTGGAATCAAATCAATAATCTTGCACTGTTAATCATCCAAGGTACTTGGAGATGAATTTCTTTGCCATAAGCTGTATTTATCCTTCTTTTAGTTTGATATTCTGTCCTTTCTTATTTTCCTATACTATGTTTCTCTCATCTTTTAAAATGTGCTTCAAATGCCATTTCCACTGCTTTCCTGAAATAGGAATGATATAAATAACAGTATAATATCTAGATTTCAAAGTCCTTCTGTGAATATCAAATAATTCAAAACAAACAAACAAACATCTTAAGGGATGCTCTTATCATTCTTTAGACATGAGGAGAGGTGTGGTGGCTCATGCCTGTAATCCTCGCGACTCAGGAGGCGGAGGTAGGGGGATCACAGGTTTGAGGCCAGAAGCGATCTTTGAAACTTAGCAAGACCCTCTCTCAAGATAAAAATATAAATAAAAGAAGGGGCTGTGAGTGTGGCTCAGTGGTAGAGTATCTACAAATATATGTATGACATCCTGGGTTCATCCCCCTAGTACCAGAAAAAAAAAAATGATAGAAAGAAAGAAAGAAAGGAGAACAGAAAAAAATGACACTGGAGCTCATTTACTCAGATGCTACTAAGTTGTAAATCAGATAAGATATTTAGCTTCTGAGAATTTACATTTTTAAAAACACTCAAATTTCATTCATAACTTGTATTTTATAGGAAAGACATGATTCTTACTTTTTCCTTACTGCTGAGTATGTATACTATGCAAAATCAATGGATCTTCTGAAAATTTTAGAGAATAAAGATATGACTTAATCTTGAGATCACTGAAGCCAGACATCTATCTGAAAGGTCATCTAATATAACTCATTGTTGGTGTAAGAAGTTCCTTCTGGAAGGGGACATTTAGCCTGTGCTGAATATTTTATGAAGTGAGCTCAAAGGAGCTTCTTAGATCATTGTGACCTACAGACAACATAAATCTACCCATGGGTCTAGGTTCAGTCTCCTGGGGAAGCTTAGAATAATTTTACTTTCTCTCCCATTGAACATTTTTATATATTAAGAAAAAGTGGACCTGTATCGGGTCAGTCTTTTAAGAGCAGAAGATAGTTTAGTTCTTCAATTGAAAATATGAAATGGGATGCAAGAAAACTAAGGAGATAAATTAATGAGCATTCTTTGCTTCTTTTCTTGTTTTCCATAAAATAATAATATTGAGACAGGGATGATACGTACCTGTGCAATGTGGCTTTTTGTAGCTTTCTTGCCCTTGGTTTGTTAATGAACTAGGTTCTTAATGTGTGTGTCATTATTTCTTCCTGAAAAAAATCTTTCCAGAAACTTTCTGTCCTCAGACATTTTCTCTGTGACTTCATCAGCTTTGAATAGCTGAAACATTCTGGGGAGAGTGATTATCTCTGTATCATTTGCCTAGATGGACTGACATAGTGGCTGCAACAATTGGCTTAAACACACAAAAAGGAAGCCTATGCCTGGCATAGTGTTGGTGAATGTTTTGTTCTGCCGTACATAGGGTAGCCATGACTAAAGTACCTTACTAAAGGGCACCTAACAACAACAAAGGCATGTCTAGGGGCAGTGACTCTCATGAGGACTGTACACAGCAGAAACTCAATATATTTTTTAATGGAATTAATTGGATTCAAAACTTATTAAAGTATACTAAGGTGTTGTTTTACCATTTTTGAGACTGAGTATAAGCGCTATTCTAGATGTGGATAACAATTTTTACTTCAGGAAATATTTTTAATTCTAAAGTAAAATGGTTTCTATCCTTGTAGAAAATGGTTTTAAGCTTCATAAAAGTAAAAGAGGAAAGTTTTATGTTATGTCTGGAGGATGAGGAAAAAATCACAAATATTAAGGCCTTTACATTGTTCCATGCACATGAACATTTTTATTATAATAAATTATGTTCTAGTCATCAAAATGGTAAATTTGAGTGTCTCCCATTTATTCTGAACTTGAAGAGGTAAATTTAAGATACTAAAACAATTTAAAAAGTATTTCCAATATACTTTATTAAATGGTGATCTTATTTATCTTGGCACCTCCACAATGACAATGCCTTTTCCTCCTTCTGAGCTAAATGGATTTTCTGCATACCATTGTTTCCTTCAAATCTTTTGAAAAGTTGCATAAAACGCCAGAACATTCCTGTGTGCAGTTAAGGAGATAGTAGGGGAATGGGAGTGGGTAAATTGTTTGCCTTTCTGGTTGTCTTTATACCTTTTAGCTTTTACTGTGTAGAACTACAATGGGCCCATTGTCCTTAGATTATCAGAGTATCAGTTATGCTTTTTACCAAATGACACAATGCAATGTTCCTCAACATAAGTGAAATTACAAAGTCAAAATAATATTGGCTCAGAACATTTAAAAAAGCAATTTATATATAGATACATTTTAAACACAGAACACAGTGGCTTTAAGAAAGGGATTTATGGAGAACGTGCCATTTTGTTTCCATAGCAACCCATACAAGCATGATTTAAGATGTTCCTTTGGGGAACACTTGGTGTCTTTGGCTTGTCTCATCATTCTTGGGCTTAGTGTTGATGCTCAGTTCCAACCCTAGATATTTGGAGTTAAAGACTCTTCCCTGTAGCTTCCTCTTAAATGATCTGCCTACTAGTTTATTCAAAAAATTTATTTTTGCTATGGCAAAAAAATGTTTTGGTGATTTCAAAGTGTTCCTAGCACAGGTTTCTGTGCTAATACTTTATGAAAATAAATCGTGTTGAACACAATTGCTCTAATTATAATAAAAAATTTCACTGTTGGCAAAAACACTCTTTAAGCATCATGCAAAATAGTCATATTTGAAGTAAGCTATTTATTTATTTACTTATTTATTTTTTTGGCACTTGGGGGCTGAACTGAGGGCCTCTCACATACTTTGCAAGTGCTCTACCACTGGGCTGCACCTCCAGCCCATTTTTAATTTTATCTTGAGACAGGGTCTCACTAAATAGCACAGGCTGTCTCTGGCCTTGAACTCGCCTGCAATTCTCCTGCCTTCACCTCTCAAGTTGCTGGGAATTATAGGTGTGAGCCACTGTACCCAGCTATTATTAAATTTTGAAAAAGCAAGTGACAAAATCAACTATAATGTGACAGTGGTTGTAATTTCTACCATTTTAAAAATTGATTTCTAAATGACAAGAGATATAATTCTCAAAGTGATTTTATAGAGCATTTCTCTATAAAATCAAATTCAATCAAATACTAGGTTTGCAGCATCTGATAAGGCATCCTTTCTTTAAGGTCAGTTTTCTTACAACTGAATTGAGATTATTAATACCTAACCATCATCATTGTTAATTAAACTGAGTGAAAAATGTATCTTAGGATTTTTGCTTCTGTGTACTCAATAAAGGTAGACATTTTTGCTGGTAGAAAAACTTAGGAAAAGTATTTGCATTCCTACTTCACTAGATAGTCTTTGCAAAAAGTGCAACCAGTAAGTAATGATTAGAACATTGCATAAATTGTTATAATTGCCAATCAGTTCATCATGGACCATCAACTCAAAGGAATTAAAGCTATTGCACAGAATGCATTATGTTTATACCTCATTTGGAATTGAAATTCTTTACATATTGTGAAAAATGTTAGGTTTTGATTTTTGACTTTCTATTTAGATTTTACGACTTGGAATTTTAGTAACTCTTAAATTTGTATAGATGTATAAGACAACTTGGCTGTTTTTTTTTTTTTTATTAGTTACTTCTTTAGAATTTTCTTCTTTGCCCTAAATTTGAGAGAGATAGTACATTCTTAGAAAAATGACTTTATTTCAACCTTACTTAGTTGATAATAATACAGTTTATTCTCATGCCCTCCATCAATTATTTTGACTTAAAGAGCTATTTTGGAACCCTCTGTAGTCTGGTTTTCTTATTCTTAGGACAAGATAATCTGTTCTTAATACGTGTTTTATTTAAGTACCATGAGATATAAATATATAATAAGCTCTCTTCCATTTAAGGGATTAAAAAATAATTTAAAAAAGGAAGCCAAACCAAAATAAACCTACTGGTGGTCCGCCGTGCTGAAGAGGAGATGGAACTGTTGAGAGAGAAGGAATTCTCCTCTCTGTCTCCTGATACACCTCGGCGAGGAGGGAGAATGGACGAAGGTCTTGGGAGAGAAGAGCGCTTTTCTGGGCTCTTGGTTACTCCATCCTGATTAGGGAAAATGAAAAGACATTTGGTTCTTGTGAATCTTTATTTTAGCAATGTCAAGTGATTATTTTCCTCTGGGTTATTTTTCTTCCTGTGCTGATAGATAAATTTCTTTGAATACACACTACCAAATTTCATACACAAATAAGCTTTTCTACTTCATAACTTTCAGTGTTTTTTCCCCTGATGTTCTATAAAAATATATTATTTTGGAGTGAGTTATGAAAATTAATTGTGAAGTTCAATATCCGAAGGTGAATATGAATAAAATGAATTTATTCAAGATATTTTCAGCAAATTTTACTGAACAATGTTCATTATCATGATAATTTAATAATCAGAAAGGACTAGGAGTAGGGCATTGGATGTCTAATATTCCTAACAATGATTGTGATCATATATTGTGCACCTATGTGACAGGGACTCTAAACATATCGCATTCATTTATCACTTCATTCTCACCACAAAAATATTATGCACATTTTAAAGCTGAGGAAATAGGTTTAATGAGTGAAGGTAATTTTTTCAAGATCACAGAGTTCGTAAGTGGCAGAGGTGGTATTAAAACCCTGAAGTGTCTGATGGTGCATTTAAACTGTCCACTATCCACACAATAGAGCTTGTTGTTATGAAACTATATGATATCATATACTACCTGCCCTGGTTTAGAAAATACAGTTTTTTGTTAGTTTGCATTTGATATTTTATAACATAATCAAATCAATAAATTAATAATGGATAGGATAGCTAGAAAAAATATGCCACTGTTTTCTGTACCTTTTTTTTTTACTGGGAAGCTATTTATCAAAGCTTTTCAATTGCCTTTGTTTTTAATAGGATCTATTGTTTATATGTCAAATGCTTTAGCATTTTCATTTTGTTTTCATATATTTCCTAAATTATGTCATATAAACTTCTCCCAAATTATATTCCTTTCTGCACCTTTTAAGGACCTGCTGCCTTACCTTGTTCCCTGATTCTGAGTATGGCAAACGGTCTGTGGAGCCTGCTGAGGTGGGCTGTATTAAAAAACTGTCAGAACATGTAGGCTTTCTAGTCGTGCTAGGGTAGGCTGAGCTGTATCTTGGGGACTTTGTGTTACCCTGTAAAGCAGGAATCTTTGACAAAGGAGAATTCTAGCCATGAAAGAAAACAAACAAAAGTACAAAATAAACCAAACTATGAAGTAAAAGGAAAATAAAATATTACAAACATATAAGAAATCAAATGTTTATTTTTTATAAGATCATATGACAAATGATTATAATCAATGAGAGATGAATATGTGAGAAAAAAGGATTCTCATGGAACACTTCTTTTAGCTAGAAATACTTGACAATACTCATTTAAAAATGTCTACTGTTCATAAACATAAAAGTCATGTTAAACCACTTGAGTTTGTATTCATCATGTCTAGAATAAGTATGCATGTGATTTGTTCTCCTTTACTTCTAAGTGTGACTGCTTACGCTTGATATGAATGAATAATTGTTGAATAAATGGTGAGTGGGTAGATGGATGGATGGAAGGATGGATAAAAGAAAGAATAATATTGCTTAGACTTGGAAGGATTGGCTTTGTGAAATTCTGAGACCAAAGCATTACGAATAGTTTGACAGGAATCCATACAGTTGTAACTTGACCCAGAGAAACAGAAGATATGACTGAAAGGGGAAACACTGTTGTTGGCTCTGTGAAAGAGAAGCAAGAGAGATTTTTTGTAGGAAGAAGGAGACTGAGGCTGAAATCTCCCACTGTTAAAGACCAACGCTAGAGTTTGATTCTAGAGCAGAAAAAACATGGAGTACATCTCTGTGGTGTGGGTTTTTTAGGGTGGGCAGGGGCACAGGAAGCCCTTCAAGGGCTCCCCTCTCTCCTCTGAAGTGAATTATTCAGGAAAAGAACAGTTTCAAGATGTTCTTGTCTCTCCAATAGACTTGGGTTATTCTGAGGAGGCCATTATATAAGGTTTGTAAAAGCCATTCCCAATGTACATGTATATCAATTACATAGTCATACATTTTAGATATGTAGTCACAGTACTTACATAGTCTTTTCAGTGAATTTACTATAAAAGTTAACGTTAGTTACTTTTGCTTGTGTGCTTTTGGGGAAACTTGGGAAATATACTGAGGTTTCTTTATCTGATGAGTGAGGGACAGGATTGGCACAATGGCCAATTTTGTGGAAATTACAAATGGTTTGCTAGTATTCTTATAAGTGAAATCATTCCACTATCAGAGATTGCAATAAGAACCCCTATGTCATGGATTTCACTATTCAAGGATGTGTTGCCCCAAAAATACTTTTTAAAAAGTAAGCCTTACAGTGGAAAGAATGTTATAATGGCAATTAGCAAATCTCTCCTTTTGCTGATTTAAAGGCTGATGCTAAGTGGTTAAATTCTGGATTATCGTATGATTTTTAAACATAGTTCTTACAAAATGAGAATACAGATAAACTATTCTTTATGGATTCTCTGTATAAGATCTTTAATTAATCCATAGGTCCTACAATGATACTACATTTGGAGAATATCTTGAGAGTTTGCTGGGATTGTTCCTCTAAGAAGTACAACCCTTAAAGTATCCACATAACCTATACCGTTATCATGTTTTAAGAACCTTAGAATAAGGTAAAAATGGCTATCCTACCAAAAGCAATCTATAGATTTAATGCAATACCCATTAAAATTCCACTGACTGACTTTACAGAAATAGAAAAAATGATCAAAAAATTCATATGGAACCACAAAAGACCACGTATAGCCAAAACACTCTTAAGCTGCAAAACGAATGCAGGTGGAATCACAATTCCTGACTTCAAACTATACTATAGAGCAGTGGTTGCAAAAACAGCTTGGTACTGGCACAAAAATAGGCCCGAAGACATCTGGAACAGAATAGAAGACCCAGAAATAC